>JAFFZR010013776.1:6605-18936 GCA_018397195.1 Lethrus apterus | reverse complement strand
TCGTTATTTTTGGAGCTACAGAGTCGGTTAAACTAGCAAAGATACAGTAATTTTTCCGCTGATTACAATGCTTCACACAAAAAAACAATTGCGCATCACATTTCAGAGCCAACTCAGATAATTAGAGTTTTTTTAAATGGAACACCCTGTATATTTATGTAGCAGTCGATAGAGAATGAAATTTTGCACAAAATCTTCTTATACTACTATAACCCAGAAATGAAAAACAAAAGAGCTACGACGACATTAATACAGGTCACCGCACATGGGATAACTTCGTTATTAGAGAAGCTACAGTGTTGGTCAATACATCAAAAATGTGTAGTTTTTTCTACTGATTACAATGGCATACTCAAAGAAACAATTGCCAGTCGCATTTTCGAACTGCTTGCTTTGATACTCATTTACTTATTTTATATTAAAATTTGGCCTTTCATCTTACGGTTGTACTATTAGAAGAGTATTCTATGTAAAATTTAACTTTTTATCAATTAAAATATACAGGATGTCTCATAAATTTTTTTTTGTTAGTTCGAAAATGAGACTCGCAACTATTTTTTTGAGTACGCCTTTGTAATCAGTAGAAAAAACTACACATTTTTGATGTATTGACCAACACTGTAGCTTCTCTACTAACAAAGTTATCACATGTGCGGTGAGCTGTATTAATGTCGTCGTAGCTCTTTTCTTTTTCATTTCTGGGTTATAGTAGTATAAGAAGATTTTGTGCAAAATTTCATTTTCTACCGACTGCTACATAAATATACAGGCTGTTCCATTTAAAAAAATCTAATTATCTGAGTTGGCTCTGAAATGTGATGCGCAATTGTTTTTTTTTTTGTGAAAAATCACTGTATCTTTGCTAATTTAACCGACTCTGTAGCTCCAAAAATAACGAAGATAGCAATAGTGCGCAGATAACTTTGAACTTTGTTTTTCTTTCATTATGGTACTATTCAAGGAGTTGTCAACTGCAATTTCTCTACCATTTTTGAATTTCGACCACGCGATGCAACTGAAGTATCTCAAATTCCGTGGCTAACTAACATCTAAAATACCAGGATTTTTGAACAAGCTGTACCTGTTCGTTTGAGATAGAGTTATCTAAATTTAACAAACATTCGTAAAAATAACCAGCTTTAAGTACACTAGACTATGCACTTAAAACTCTTGAATATCAAAAATTACTGCTACAGGTATTTGATACTGAAAGAACAAAAAGGAATACATAAAGCTTAATCCCATTCTTTCACAAGAATGCAGTTTTTGTTTATTTATATACAGGCTGTTTACTAAACATGCGGCAAAAAATCTGTGGGTTATTCCTTGGGCTTCTTTTAAGCTTTTTTTTGTCCTTCGAAGATTTTCGGAAAGATGCTTTATTTCGAAGATACAGGGCGGTACTAGTTCGACTCAAAGCCAGCAGTAGCAGCTGATTTGTTGGAAAGGAACCAATGTTTGCTTGAGACAAAATAGTTATCGACAGTTCAGTAACCTCTTAATATAATGCGTTCTAACATTTTTGAGAATATTGATAACAGTGACTGTAGTTGCCAATTTGATCTTTTTGCCCCTTTTATGCGTAGACATGACGTTAACCACTTGAGTTTGTCAGGAAAGGAGAATCATGGCTTATATTTTCAGCACAAGCTTTGAACACAATAACTAGAATTTCATCCACTCCAGTAGATTAAAATTTCTGTTGGAATTTGAGCTGAAATTGATGACCAACAAGATCTGCTATCCGTTTCATAAGTCTTCATAAGCCACTTCATCAATAGAAAATGTTGAATTATACAAATAAATCGGTTTTGACGCACTAATGCTTGATGAGTAAACACTGCTATTAGTTTTTATAGCAATTTTATTTGACATTAAAACTATTTATTACCTGACAAAGACTTTTTCATATATTTATTTGTTGTAATAAAAAATTTATTGCATTTTAAATTTGTTTTATGTAGTCGATAGTTCAAGAAAAATCATGTGTTTTCCCAAGCTTTTACGACCAAGAATTTGACGCTAATAAAAATTCATACATTCATAACTCTTATTGCAATCTTTATTTTCCTGTGTGAAATAAATTATTAGGGAATGAATATTCAATGTTTCTATTTAATTGTTGTTTGTTATGCAGACCGTTGAGCATTGTAAATTAAATTAGTTTTAAATTTACATGAACGCATTATGGAATGTACGGAAAGTGTAAATAAAATAAATTTGCAGTCTACAGATTTAACCATTTGAATGGCAACACCGTAAGAAAAGTAAATAAGAACACGAGCCCGTACCAAGCGTAGTCTGGTACGATACATAACTGCATTTAACCCGGAATTAGTGACAGAGACGTTATCGGTAACAAGAGATACACACTGGGAGTAATGACGACCTTGAATATCAATGAAACTTCCATTAACACAATCATGTCGCGTATTGAAATAGAACAATAGCAGTATAAAAATTACCTGGTCTACAGTTAATTTATAAAACGAAAGTGGGAAATTTTGTAACGATTATAGCTTAGGTAATTTACATTGTTGTTTTCTATTCATATCCACAACACCTGTCCAATAAGTCAAAGAATAAACTCTATAGTTACATAATTCTACACAAATTAACATAACACTGCATACTTTATTATCTTAGTTTTTGTTTTTTAATGTGGGGCTGCCCAATTGATAGAAATAAATACAGGAAATCCTGCTGATTACAAACGTCATTGTTCGAGTTCAATCACAATGCCACACTGTATGGTGACAGAAATAATTTTTGGTAATATTTTACTCAATCATATAAGACTGATTAGAAGGAAAAAAGTAATTTATTAATCAAGTACCTACATAAAGAATTTAAAATTTTATAATAATGAGTGTCGTCATTTATTATTCACATAGTTTTCAAAATATTTACATTTTTAATATATACCTACCTACGGAAAGAAGGCCCTTAAGCTCTTATTAAACAATATGAACGAAACATCATCGATATTACAATAAGTGCTGAATGGCCAAGAAGGTCAGGCATGATCAGATAATTTCAGAAGTAAAGATATGAAAAATATGAAAATTAGATACATGGAATATAAGAAGCATAAACGGCAAAGAACAGGAAAATAATAGACACATAAACAAAGAAAAAATGTAGAGTTTGAATTTCTATATAAATTAAGTAACAGCAGAATATCAAGTATGAAGAAGAAATAAATAATGAAATATAAATAAGAATAAAAAAGAGTAGAAGAAGATATGTAATATCTATTTTGGAACTTACAGAGCCAAAAATTTCAGACATAATAAGCATTCAAACAGTATTCAGGTATTTAAAAAATATATGTTTCCCGCTGCTGATCATTTGATTTTTTAGCACTTTGTGTTTATTTGCGAGACAATCAAAATGTTAGTGTGTTAAGGTTAAAACTGTTAAGAAATACGACTCTTAAACTTTCATAAGACTTTACTTACGAGCCAGACGTTCTTACACTTTTACGCGAATTTTATATCAGTTTTTGACTATACGTTTCCATTTCTCTCGTCTAAAAATCACAACATTATACCAGTTGTTTTATTTTATTATGCCATAGTTATTAGGCATAATGGCGAATTGACGCGGCTCCAGCCCGGATACAAAAAAGCAACACCGATCAGCGGTCGCAGAAGCCTTCGTAAGAAATTTAATTTTATCATTAAAAATGTTTTGCGACTTATTGACACTATTAAAACCAACAGTGAAACACAACTAGCTGTATATTAGCTCGCAAATTTATATATAACAGAGACCAACATAAATCTTTTATTAATAAAGAGAATTACTTGTCATTAGCAAGTTTTGATTTTGTGTAAAAAAGACCATTTTTATAAAATACTATAATATAACAAAATAGAAAAATAGAGTTTATTTATTTCGTTCATCTAGCCATGAGTAACCAAAACCTGAGAGTTTCGGAAAAAATACGAATGTTATTACGAAAAATATAAATTTTGTTACCGTAAGTATCTCGCCGTGAAAAAAGCTACAAATCGTCAAAATATTCAATAATGCTCTTAAAACATTCACTAATGCCCAGTTGTACCAACGTAAGTTAGCTAATCTCCGACTATTTTCTGTAGAAACAATTGTTATAACAATATTCTTGACAATGATTTCTATAGAAAGTAATACGGATTACTTAATCGTAGCTTGGTGCAACTGGGCATAAATATTTATTGTTTAAAATTCGCGACTGGCTCTTCTTAGTTAAATAACCAAGCAACAGATGCGTTTGCAAAAAGATAGGAAATCTGGAGTTTTGCTTCCAAAAAGGGATATGTGTAATAATTAATTTCGTTTAAATTTTAATTATTACCTTATGGTAATTTTATTTGTTATTGAAGAAACTGTTCCATAAGACAAAATATGGGTTTATCGCAGCAAGATAGTCAATTGTTAACATAATTTTATATTATACTGCAATAGGAACATTGTCCTCATTTTCTTTTGAAAAGATAATTTGAAAAGTCATTATATTTACAAACAAATTTGACGATTATTTTATGCAAATATAATAGGTTTATTGGATAATTCATGTTATTCCCGCCAAAGGAAGTTGATTTTCAACGCAAACGAATGCCGAATAAAAAAATGACATTTCTCGAAAATTTAAAATAGGGCTGCCCTTTTTGCTGATTTGGGTTTGGGTTGAGTTCAGCTATCACCTGTTGAAATAATGGAACATATTTCAGAATGCCCTGTATATTAAATTTCCCTCCATTACATACAAATACAATGAAATTCAAAATATCGTATTTTCACGTGGACACTCCTGGGGGATATATTTGTTCATAAATGTGTGACTTGTGAGTCTGGTGTAACATGTTAATCATTACAATGAAGTCTGCAGCAGATCCATTCAACCTTGTATGCAAGTTAGTCAACCAGTTCAATTTCAAAATTACAAAGTAAGGAATTATAAGATTATATAACAGAATTTAATCAGTGTATGTAGAAAAGCCACATGTCCACTTTTCACTTTCGCATTCTACGTCAAGCAAAAATAATTTTGTAGGCGTTCGCTTATTTGTTCAGAAACATGTTCACTCTTTTCCTGTTAAAATAAACCAGTTAGTTAACGAGAAGTGTTTATCTTTTTTACAAAAAAATTCACTAGTAACTATTAATAAATACTAAACTGCAAAAGTACTATGTATAAGGTTTTGAATAGTAAAATAAAAGGTCTGCAACAGTCAAACAGGCAACAGATGTTAAGAGCCCCAGTAGAAAAGATTATTATCAACTGATAAATCGGAGAAAGTCGCACAAATTCTGTTTAATGTATCCATAATATTAGTGTTACTAAAATGCAAAAATCTGATAAAAATTGCTCATTTTTTAGACTCCTCACAAAATGATGCGAAAAGTAGTAAAAAATAAAGAAAATGATTTAGATTACGGCGACCCTAAAATACGGTAGTGTATATGGGACTCATTTACAGAATTTTATTTATCGTTAAATGTTGCGGCTTGTATTGGCTGATCCTAATTTTCATAAACAATAAATTATTTCCAGATAGTCCCTTTTCACGAAAGGAAGAAAACATTAACATGACAGAATTTCTACTGTACATGAAATAACTGAATTCATTATTACTATTACAGTAGGAGAAACTATCCTTAGTTTAACAATTGGAAATTATCTTCGGTTTCTACAACTTTAACTAAACAATAATAATTTTACAAATTTAGAAAGAAGAAAGTTTTATTTATAAAGTGTTTCAAAAGGATCGAAAAATTAATTTCAATATCGCAGTTTAGAGATTTTCCAGTTTATTGTCGGTGATTTCAAACTACATCAACTTACTTTAACTTTCTATTTGGAAAAATCTCCATAAAAGTAAAACGTAAAACAAAATTTAGATTGGTAAGAATTACTTAAAAGATATGAGTATATGCGAAGAAAACCGAGTATTTAGAAGGTAGAAAAGGAAAAAAATAAGGATTGTGGAAACAATGAGATGGAATGGGATTGTAAGTGTGAGTTATCAGAGGTTGATCTTAGACGAAGAATGGAAGAGGAAAGGTACGAATGTCTGGAAATGTATACGAAAGGGGATGTAGGAAACAGGAAACAAAAGACAATATAATGTGACGGGTATAATATTAGTACACCCTTTGCCGATAATACAGCTTTATTACGAGATAAATCTGTAACTAACTTGAAACTAAAATCCGAATTTGCAGTGGCGGCACCTTCAAGCTGGTTCGTAGCCAACAACCTAGAACTGAGTGAAAAAATCATAGGAACTGATATTTTCTAGGAATAAACGTGAAAGATCAGGCGCAAAATAATGTCAAATAGTTAGGTGTATACGTACCTAGATAATAAACTCACATGGAGATATGATACTGACCACTTAGCCTTTATCTGGCCAGTGCGGTTTAAGCCAATAGACGTGTCTAAAAATTAGTGGATTCTAACGCTGCTATTTCTACATATTTTGCGCTCTTTCATTCTGTTATAGGTTACAGTGTTAGTATGTGGGGTGACTGTCCATGCAGGGAATGTCTGCATACTACAGAAGAAGGCAATTCGAGCGCTCGAAAACGCTCATCAAGAGGATAGCTACCGGACTCTGTTTCAGAAGCATCGGATTAGGAAGCGGTCCCCATCCTTACCACAACTGGCACGAGATTATTTAACGCCTCCTCAAGGAGCTCCAGGAGACCAGTCCGAAAACATTCAACACTGCAATTAAAATCATTCTGTTGATGAACGGATTTTATAATATTGAGGAATTTTGGCAATCTTCAAGTAACTGTTCATGCTTGCGTGCCACAGATTCTTCACAGTACTTACGTATCTGACCTAAACTGTATTGCACCCAGTTGAAATAAATTATTATTATTATTATATGGATTTTAGTTAATCAAATCAGCACAAATTATCAGTAGATATTCGTCTTCTACATAAACAGTCTTCAAACAAAATGTTTTGCCGAAGAAGCAGTTATCATAAACATTAAGTTCGAAACGAGTGAAACTCTTATTATAAGTAACGGATTTAGCTTGAGGTAGAAAGTACAATACTAACACGTCATCAATTATGCGCAACTATTTGATGTAGTAAAAAGTATTATAAGGCAAAAATAAGTCTGTAAAGTGATTTTCTAAAGTGAAGCTAGTATCTGTCTTGCAATAAATAAAGTATTAAGTCTAAGCAAAGCAAATTTGTTCAGACTTTTCTTGGTCAGAGATTATAAAACACATTGGTAAACAATATACATATAGTGGTAAAAATACATATTGAATTCGTACAAAAATTCAGGTCAGGATTACTGTTAAATAGCCCTTAACAACGTCTATGTTTTTGAAATAGTCGTTAGTCATCAGTTCCTACAATGAAGTGCAAATTAAAACATTTACTATTTCCCTATTTTAGTTACCTACAGTTGATTCTTATCTTTTTATTCAACAAACAACATATATAAAATTTAATAAAATATATTTATTACAAATGTACTATTCCGACCAATAGAAATGTCGTACCAATAAAACCAAACGCACGTCGATATTAAAGTAAATGTCGTCCTCGGGATCATGCTGACCGTGTTTGCGGAGCAGGTACCTGATCCGCTGCATTCGATAATATTTTACGGTGTAAAAAAAACCTTTATTGGCATTAAACTATTACAATTACTACAATCTACATATTCCTACACCAGTCTCCATAATTTCCTTCATCTTCCATAGCATAGCATCTATTCCTTTTCTGGTTTCGCTCAAGGCAGCCCTCCAACTCCTTCCTCTCGCCTTGTCTATTCCCCAGTTCGCGCTCTCGCAGACCTCCCACCAGTGCTCCCACTCGTCCTTCCCTTCCCGCAAAATCTGCACCTCGCGTACTCCTCTCCCATCCAGCATTTGTTTGCTTTTTCCTCATTCCCGCATCTGAATCTTGCGACGGTTTTTTCCTCCCACCCGTCCCTCTTGCCATTCAAGTACTCTGGGACCCCATCAAATGTGCATATCTCCTTGTATCTGCTGTTATATCTCGCGTTCCTAATTTTCATATCTCCACTGACCATCCACTTCCTTCCATCTATTTACTACCTTGTCTACCACCTCCCGGCCCCGACTTGCTTCCATTTCCAGCCCCAATGACGCCAACCCTGTTCTTCTATACATTTCCAGTCTTTCTTGTTCCCATCTTGACCGGACTCCAGTGTTCAGCCCTCTTTTCTCCACTTGCCTCGCCCCCTCCGGCGTCTCTGCTTCTCCTCTCCCCAGAAGCTGCTCGAAATGCCTCCTCCATTCTTCTCTACCTATATTCTTATCACCCCCTTTCCCTTCTTCTCCCTTTCTTCCTTCTTAAAAAGTCCCATATGTCCGCCTCTCCTTTAAGTTCCTTCACTTCCTCCATATCTTTTCTCTCTTTTTCTTTTTTCTTCTCCTCACACATTTCCTTGAATGACATCTTTTTCCTTTCATACTCCTCCCACCCCCTATTTTCCTCCGTACACTTCCTGATTAGCTCCCTCACTGACTTTTTTCCCTTATACATTCCTCATCATACCATGAAGCTGCCCCTTCCCTAATCTTGAACACTTTTTTTAATACTGCCCGTCTCATCGCCTCCGTTACCTCTTCTATTTTCTCCATCTTGTCCCATTCTACCTTCTCTAAGTTTAATTTGTATTGCTTAACCGCATCCGTGTCCCACCTGCTTCGTACCCCCTCCTTCTATTTTACGGTGTATATTACTACAGTACAGAGATGAGAGCAAATCTTATTATTGAAAACATTTTTAATGTATCATTCATCTATAAATTTGACATTGGAATTTATAAGTCGAAAACAAATTCTACGAAATCTTACGATATAAACACACTATAAATGATAATAATAGTGAAATGAAATATATTTGTGCAGGAAATAATAAAAACAGACATGATCAATTAAACATTTAATAATAATTAAAAAAAAAATTAATAATAAGCTTAAAAAATGAAAGTAAGGAAAAAAACTGTAATACAACAACATTTACTAAAAAAATATATAATAATAAACTTTAAAAAATTAAGGTGTGAAAAAAAACTGTAATACAATAATAATTACATAAATAGAAACATAAATACATAAAAGGTGTTTTAGGGAATTCACATCAATAGTAAGCCTTATATGCAATACAAATGTAAGCGAAAATACATTGTTAATCCCAAACTTAAAGAGCCGGCTCGTTTTTCCATAATTAGATAATACCCTTAGGTTAGGGAAATTCCCAGCTTATATACCGATAGTTCTTTCATTTAATATATTATCGACATCTTTAACATTCTTTGGTATTTTATAATACTGTTAGTACTAAATGATAACTTGAAAATATAAAATATAAGCTTGTAAATACCTGAATAATAAATTTTTGGAAAAATGCTGCTTCAGCGAGACGGGGAAGGGAGCGGAGATACTAAATGCAGTGAAGGAAAAATTGGAAATTAAAGAGAAGGGAAGCCAAAGTTAAGGGAGTAAAGGAGCGGACCATATTAGCAGTAACATGTATTATAGGACATGTTATGTTATATTATGCCAAATAAAGGTTTTTTTTTTATAAGTTAGTATACCAGATCGTGGTAAATTATATATGAAATCGAACAAAATCAGTTGTCTTAAAGAAAATTACTACTGATTTATACAATCAATTTGTTCACTAAGATCTCAATAAATAAATTAAATAGAACTAAGCGGTAAAAATAATTGTATTACGAAAATTAAAGAAAAAGACGATTTTGTCCTACGTTAATCATTTACGATTTTGTCCTACGTTAACAATTGATTACAGAATGCACACGTAATAATAAATTTAATATTAATAAATATTTCAATTCCAGATTGTCGTAACGCTTAAACTGTTTCAAGTTTTATAATCTATCAATACTTGCAAAGTAAATTAGTTTGTATTTGAAACTAAATTACTTGTGAATTTTTTAATCAGTTGTATGTTTTTTGTTACAGATTTATGTAATTTATGTAAATTGTAAAGATTTATGTAGTTATATTTTTTTAAATTCATAATACAATACTGCGCCGCAAGAACGATACTTCAGCTATGATGTATGGCTAGAAAAAGATTAATTTTAAAACTTAATATAAAAAGCCAAAAATAGTACAATTTTATGGTAATCTTTCATCTCACACGTATACAAAATTATATAGTCATCAAATGTAGGTAGGTAGCTTTTAAAATTATGTATGTATGTATGTACGCCAATGCTCCCAACTCTCTTCTGCTTCCCCAAATATACTATAAATTCTCTCACCTTCATTCATCCAGTATCTACTTTCTTTATCTTCACTTCCACACTTAAATCTCGCTATCATTTTCTGCAAGCCCACCTCGTTTACGTCTTCAAATTCTTCGGTAGTCCCATATACAGTTGAATAGCTTTATGCATATTTCCTATTATACCAACTTTCATATATTTCAAAATTTATATGTAAATTTAATGTACCTATATAAGAAATTGTATTTAATGAAGATCAAAATATCTACTTGCCTAGGTTTTACCACGTTTTTACTAGTCATACAGCTACAAGCTGATGTATATGGAAACCGTTCATGGAGTGCATAAGGGTTTTATAGGTTATTATAAACTTTGTTCCATCAACAGGAATAAACGAATGTTTTATAAGCGACAGATGAACCTAATCGACAGTACAGTATGATGTTTCCATAATAATTTTTGTCATAAAATTTATCATAATATTTATTACTTGATATTTGTGCACCGTAATAAATATATTTATACTGTTATAGCCTTTTATTGCATGGAAGCTCAAGAATTTAAAAACATATCTTCCCAAGCCTATATAACCAAGAATTTGACACTAATTAGAGACGATTGAAATTATTCGTGACTATAATTGAAACTGATTATTCAATCAATGAAACTTGTTGAGAAGTGTTCCTAAATGCTAAAAGAGGTCAAATGTAATACCTATAGCTACTCAGCTTGAAAACTAATCAGTGGCTGAGTGTTGCGGCCACGTTTTGATAAACAAAAATATAGCAATATTTCCTATACAGGATATGTCATGACGAGATTTCGTTTTCGTATTAATATGCCAAATATTATTATTATAAATTTCACGAAATAATACAGGGTGTTCAGAAAACAAACTTTTCATTTAGAAAATGTCAATATCTTGTTATTTTTAAATAGCAACCTACATTTTTTCAGTGTCATTGCATTGCTCGTTCGAAATTAGGGGCAGTATGTATTTACTTCCCTATAACTAAACGTCTCAGTTTCAGAGTTATTTTGGAAAATGTATTAAACAAAACAAGTAATAGTTTAATAATGACCTAAAACAATATCAACAAAAATAGATAGATGGGTGCACCAGCACATAGTACTAGAGCCGTTGGATCGGAACCAAAGGATCTTATAGGTTTCCACCGCGAGCATCCGATTGAACGCCCCTAGATTACTTTGTTTAGGGGTATGTTGCTGCTAACACCAAAGAAGATATGATAGGCAGAGTGTGAGGCGCGTTCAATAATCTACACGGTGCAATGATTCGGCGTGCCACACATACGAATTAATACATTTTCCAAAATAACTCTGAAACTAAGACGTTTAGTTATAGGGAAGTAATACATACTGCCCCTAATTTCGAACTAGCAATGCAATAACACTGAAAAAAATGTAGGTTGCTGTTTAAAAATAACAACATATTGATATTTTCTGAATGAAAAGTTTGACATTGTTTTCTTAACACCCTGTATTATTTCGTGAAGTTTATAATACCGCATTTGATGCAGTATACTTTCCAAAATAATTACCTAAAATTTTAAATGTGTGCATGCATTCATTTCCTGGGAATGTTGTTATGAGTAATAGCCTGCAACTGTCAATTTTTTTTTCAAAAATTAAAATATTTCGTGAAGGGCTAATTTTAGAGGCGAAGTTTATTAGACAAACTAGGCTTAAAATTACCTCGGGAATACGAATCAATCATAAAAAATGGGGCATTCCATTTAAAATAAAGAAGTTGATATCCATTTCCGGTGCAACCGGAAGAAGCGAAAATACGAAACTATTTTAAATCGAAAGAACGCATCGCGAAACTAATATTTGCAAATTTTCAAAACTTAACTCGTATTAGTTTTCTATATTCTTTTAACAAAATCTCGTCGTGACATACCCTGTATACTAAATGTGTCCAAAAAAACGGAGGAGGCCGTACTTTTCAACGAATAAAAAACCAAACCAAATGGCTTGACTGGTACTTGACTGAATTCAACAATGTATTCAATGACAAATCACATTAAAATACTATTATTTGATAATAATAATAATAAAAT
>JAFFZR010013775.1:0-19310 GCA_018397195.1 Lethrus apterus | reverse complement strand
CATTTAAAATTGCAAAGTTGTATGTGGTTGCGCACAAACGAAACACTCCGTATAAATGAAAATAATTTTACGTAGTAGAGACCATAAATCCAAACAACTTTCGTCTTACAATATTTTTTGTATTTTGCATAACAATGGAGATATCGAAGAATATCGCACTAATGTGACACCCTGTATATTCTTTGCTAATATATTTGTTGTTTTTTTTTTCTGAAAGATTTACCCTTAGTTCACGTTAGAACTATCAAATCAAATTGCTTTTAAATGTATACCGTTTAAGCCGTAAGTCTGTTCGAGATTTTTAAATACGAACTCATTTTTTGTGTTGTTTTCTTTCATTAAATCTGACATTAAATTTCAGTTAAATTAACTTCTAATTTAAAAGAAAAAAGGCAAATCTACGATCCAGGCTTTAGAAACCGTAACGGAAACTGTAAAGGAGTATAAGCGCAAATGGTGCGTCTTAATAACACTAGACGTTAAAAATGCCTTTAATTCAGCGAGTCACAGATTAATTATTGAGGAACTTCCTAGAAGAAATATATCTAAATACCTCATTAGATTTATATCGAGCTACTTACAAAATAGGAAAATCTGGATAGGAAAACAGGAAACAGTTACGGTAGGCGCGGGAGTTCCACAGGGCTCGGTATTGGGACCGACACTGTGGAATATCCTCTATGATGGTGTTCTGAGCCTGGAACTCACCAGAGATGCTACGAGCATTGGATTTGCTGATGACTTAGCACTGGTAGTAGGGGCAAAAAATGAACATAAGCTCATGGAAAATGTGAACAAATGTTTGGAGATAATCAGCTCCTGGATGGAGAACCACAAGCTAACACTGGCGCCTGAGCAAACGGAGGCGGTTATATTGCGGGGAAAACGAAAAAGGGACCATGTCACCTTCAGTCTGGATGGAGTATCCATAAACCCTACCAAAACTGTTAGGTATTTGGGAGTTGCCATTGACTACAGAGGAAATTTTGGCAAGCATATAGAGGCTGCGACAAACAAGGCAGAGAAGATGGTGGCTAGTTTGGTTAGAATAATGCCAAAGATAGGAGGGCCTAGTAGTAGAAAAAGGGCTGTGCTTTGTAGTGCAATGCACAATATTGTTTTATATGGAGCACCCTATGGAAGAACGTATTAAACATACGCAAATACAAAACCAAAATGGAAAGAACGCAAAGAAACATGTTCCTTCGGGTGGCTTCTGCCTATAAAACAGTGTCCGGGGTGGCGCTGCAGATAATCACTGGAACAATACCAGTTGATTTAATAGAAAGAAGCTACATGTATGAACGTATGCAGGGGGACCACAAAATAAATATGGTACAGGCGAGGGAAAATACATTGACAATTTGGCAAAAGAGATGGGAAAATGAAACGGAGAAAGCTCAATGGACGAAGAGATTAATAAAAAACGTTAAGAAATGGATAAACATCGAAGGCTAGATTATTTCTTAACCCAAGCTTTGACGGAACATGGCGCTTTTCGTGCTTTTGCCAAGATGATCTGTAAAGATGACACAGATGAATGTATTTATTGCAAAAGTGTGGATACTATGGAACATACAATATTTGTATGTAGAAATTGGGCTGAAATGAGAGAAAGGACGTATAGGAAGTTAAGTTGCACGCTAACACCAGATACACTGGGGAGATACACTGAGGAGAGCTGGACATGTATACATGATCTTATAAAAAATATTATGAGCAAGAAGGAGAGCGATGAATTAACTAGGCAAGAAAAATCGAAACATTGAACATTGACTGCCCAGGTGCATCTGATGATATATCCTCAAGATGGTTCCGGATGTGCCTTTAACGTGGTGAAGATGGGGTGGTTTAGTGGGTAGGCCAGGTTTTGCACCTCTTAATCTGGAATCCCACACTACTCTTGCGCACGGGCGCGGGAATGTCTTTTGAAGACAAAAAAAAATAATAATACTATACAATTTTGAATCCTTAAGTTCCTTAATTTATCATTGGCCGCCATCTTTTTTAACTCTCTTGCAGTACGTCGTTAATATCGCATAACCGACGTTCGACTCAATATTAAAACTGTATTTTATTTTGCCATGTTTTCTATTCCTGTATGTATATTTGTAAAAATTTAAGTAATATCCATTTTATTGAAATTTAATAGAAATTTTACTTTCTTGTATTTTGCTTATAATTTTAATAATTATGTATAATAATTGATTTAAGAAAGATTACTTATCATAATTCCATATAAATGACAATAGAGTTGATACAAAATATTTAAAACTATATTTATTTGAATGTAAGCGAGTATCAACAAAAAAATTATTTAAATTTCCCGCCATTATTTTTTATTCTATTGTGACTAAATTGATTCACATAGTCCATGATACCGCCGCCATTTCTATATGAAAATTTCTCTGTCAAAAGTCGTTCTTCATTGACTTTGATTTTTGTGTGGAGAAAACGCTTAATTTTTATTAAAATTTGCAGTTTTTCAAAGTGTTCGGATTCTCTCATCAATAGAAGTAAGAAATAATTATAAATAATTAATCTTTTAATAATACTCTACAATTTTGAATTCTTAAGTTCGATAATTTAACATCGACCGCTATCTTTGCTTAGTCTCTTGGCGTCAGTTCTTCGAGATCTCTATCTTTCTCGATTTATGTCAAGTTTTTGCATATATTACAACGTGCTACATATCGCAAAACCAAAGAGGATCTAAAGGTGCGGAAGAGGAGGTGTTGCAAATGTGGGCTCAGAAATGAAAATGAAGTTCAAAAATAAAATTATCTTAAACTACATAGAAATTAAATTACAGTGTTAAAAAAAAATAAAAATAAACTTAAATTAACATTATTAATCTGGTGCATCAAATTACCATCCTAATAGTTTTGGGGGACCAGAAGCCAGCACAAGAGCTGCATTGTTATCACCAACTTTGCACATTAATGGAGATGCTCGTCGATACGATCTAGGAGGTGACGATAATTTTAGCCAGGCAAGCGTCTGTACAGACGGGTTCTGGATGAAGGTGCCAAGACAAGACTGATAAATAATATAGTCAGCGATCTGCAACGTGCTTCGACATTCATACAAGACCGTCAAGTTAAAGTCTTTAGACAGGTTGATGTTAATTTTAGTCGAAGATTAAGGGAAGCGCTCCAACGTTTACAGCATCCGCACGCCTCGATTTAAATAAATAATAACATTTACGTATTATAAAAAAAAGAAAAATTAATAAAAAATATAGCTTCATAAATATTTGTAACTAACTTTACTAACAAATATTTTATTGTGCTTGTGTTAATCTTATATTATCTTTTATACCCATAGATGTATGTGCATATTATAAAACAAATATTTTAGCGAAAATATATAAGTAAGGTAATTTTGCATTAAGTTTGAGTAGTTTGGACGAGAATTGCAGTAAATATATAAGTAATTAAAATAAATAATTAATTTGTAATTGTAATTAATATTCTGTGCTTTGGGCGGCGCCATATCGCTTAAGCTTTGCCTTGAAAAGTGTCAACTAATATTACTTTCTTGCTTGCAATTGCTAGTTGCTACGGAATATAAACGGCGTTAAACATCATCTACTGTTTGTGTAAATCTACTATTTATACAGGTGTCCCCGGGAAAACGAAACACCCTCAATATCTAAGAATCTAAATTTTTTTCTTAAAATCGCTGAAACACGTAAACTTTAGATCGATGAACTTTTGGCGAAGAAATGACCGCCATATCTTCAACCCCCTAGCCGCAGGGGTGTCAACCCTAAAATTCTTAAATTACACTAGGGGTTGAGTGATATCTCATTTAAAAGCTTACATAATTTGCATTTCAACGGTATAAAAATTTTTGAAATCCATCCATTCGTTTTCGAGAAATTAGCTACGCACGGTTCCCCGACCCCCCTGGGTAAGGAAGCATCGGACTGACTGAAACAAAAGGGTTAAAATTTGACTGTTAACTATGCCGGAACTCTCTAATCCTCACTACTACTGAAAACAGGTCGTTCCGACAGAGATGAAACTTTCGAGCAGACATATGCTCCAATTATAGAACCTCTTAAGGAACTGGTAAATACAGTTAAATGAAAAAACGATCTTCCTGACCGTTCATTTTTTTAAATAAACGAGATGATTCTACATTCAAAAAATCTTCAGCTACACCGTTGCCTGCGAAACTTAAAATTCCATCTTTTTTATACGATGAGACTGTGCTAGTGTATGATCCCTTTAGTACCAGTGAACATGAAGAAATTGAAAACGAGACTGTAATTGATAACATACGTGAACAATATCGTTCAATAATAGAGAATAAACCTGAAGTTGCAGTTGATTTTCTCAATCAGTACGAAGGATTACCGCGACAATACATAGAAGGTCTGCTAACCTATAGAAAACCAAATAAGTATGATTTCACCTACGGAATACGTTGCAATCCGAAGACAGATAATTGGAAATTGGGAAACAGTAGTGTAGGAATTGACGGAAATGATTTAATGATAGCTGGCAAGAGATATACAGGCACGCCAGGCCTATACGAATTACTGTTTAAAAAAGAACCTCTCGGCTACACACAACAAGACTTAGTTAATTACAGAGAAATATTAAATCTAACAAGTAAATCGCACAAATATAAACACATTATAAAACAATTGGCAAAAGAAGATGAGCCGCAGCATCAAAGTAATTGGGCAGAATCATTAATTCATGAACCTCACCGCAAACCCTACTACGTCTATTGGGATGATATAAATGAATTGGTCGATCGGCTACGATTACTAAACGCTTCCGAAGCGGCCGGTCATACAGGGCACAACAACGAAATTGTATCTATAATTGAATAATTACGTGAAGCCGGTGTTATAGAGTTAGAGTATAGGTTGCGGGGTGGTGATGTCAGTATCGTCATGAGCACCGACAATTTCGGACGTTACGCATCGATAACCATCGCAGCAGCAGCAGAATTCAATAGCAGATCCTCTTGCAAACGATGTTCCATATTTGACATTAGTACAGACGGACGTGTCTTTGACGTCGGAAACAGATTATTTTGCAATATATCGACTCCCGTTGAAGATTTAGATTGTGCGAATAAAAAATATGTAGATTTGTTTATGAAAGAGAAAATTAATAAAGTCATTGTTGATTTATCGAGGGAATTTAAACTGGAAATTAAAAAAAATCATCTACGTGCAGGTTTCCGTAAAACAGGACCTAGAGATATTATTACCGATAGTCTCGCAGAACTTAAAATGAGTAAAATTAAATGTGACGTTGTAAATGAACTGCACAGACCGGCTCGACGAAATTTCAAACGACGACGAGTTATAATTAAAGGATTGGATGATTTGTAGCAAGCGGACTTGGCGGAATTCGGTTTATATGCACGCGAAAATCCCGGTTACAAATTCCTTTTAATAGTAATAGACTGTTTTTCGAAATACCTATGGACGGAACCGGTTAAGACTAAAACTGGTGTTGCCGTACGAAATGCTATGCAAAATATCTTACGGAATCATGCTGGTAGAATACTTAAAAAATTGCAAACAGACGCAGGAAAAGAATTTTATAATTCACAATTCAAAAATCTAATGGACAAGTACAGTATAAACCACTATTCTACGTACAGCACTGCCAAAGCTTCTATAGCTGAATGCGTGGTGCGTACAATTAAGGAAAAAGTATACCGCGAATTCAGTATGCGCGGAAAATACAAATGGGTGGATATACTTGGCGATGTGACGGAAACGTACAACAATTCAAAACATCGGACGATCAAAATGATACCTATCGATGTAACTCCCGATAAAGAACGTGGCTTATTATCGAGCATCTACAGTAATATTAAAATAAGCGGGAAGCGTTCGTTTAAAATTGGCGATGTGGTGCGTCTTAGTAAATATAAAAGCATATTCGATAAAGGATATACAGCTAATTGGACGACGGAAATATTCAAGGTGGCCAAGGTGCAAATAACAAATCCCACCACGTACTTATTGGAAGATATGCAAGGACGTCCGATACAAGGAGGATTTTACAACGAAGAGCTGCAACCCACGAAACACGACGATGTATGTCTGGTCGAAAAAGTACTTCATCGCAAGAAAAACAAGGTTTTTGTGAAGTGGATGGGACTAGACAAAACACATAATAGTTGGATAGATAAATCTAATACTGTATAATTTTTTCTGTAAATAATAAAACAATAAAACATGAATAAAATGCATTTATTTATTTTCTGAACTGACATTCCATACATTTATATATCGGTGGAGGCGGTCCATCTACGTGTAAATTGTGACCGTTTAAATTCCAGTGTTTTGTACAAGGCCGTTTTATCAGCAAATTCTTCTTTGTATTCCAGTGGTAAAATATTCCAAACAAGTTCCAACTGGATCCCCGTTAATTTGTTTAGATAACGTTTCGGTAAATATTTAAAATCTTCTTCCTTCAGCTCTTTATTATAATACGCATTAATAGCTTCGTTAGTACGATCCATTTGTTGTTGTTGTGTTATGTTCGTTATTTGTTTCTTTTAATGACAATTTATTGAAATTTGTATTCAGAAAATACAATTTAATTTGTTACTTGAACTTGGAAATTTTGTGTAACAGTAAATTTAGTCTCACTCTGTACGTGCTATCCATTTGACGAAATGTTATAAACTGACCAAATTAATTAAATAACTTCATATATTCGAAATCGAAAAACATCTTATGATACGCCACTTCGTTACATTCCAGCATAAAATACATGTTTTGAGAATCAATATACGTGCTTAATATATTTTTAACGTTATCATATAGGTATGGTTAAACATGTTTTCAAACGATTTTGTAAAAGCTAACAAAATCGGTATCCTTCAGCATTTCCATTTTATAATGAATCAGATCGAATAATTTTCGTAAATTACTTAAAGTATCTTGGTTCAGTAAAACTTTTAAATGTCTACACTCTAAATTAAATATTTTTTTCTTTTTATGCAATTGAGACATAATTTTATAATCTCCGAATATTTTCGAGGCACCATCATCGTTCAGCTCCAAGTTTACAAACTCCAACCATTCGTCTTCAGTGAAATAAATACACTGATTGCTACTCCCTCATATTTTTACAATTGGTATAAATCCAACAGCCGGGCTAAGTCCAATGGATACGTTTTTGGTGCACGACTTATTTAATGGATAGGTGGAACAACCAATTTATGTCTTCTCTATTTTAACTGCTTTATCGTAAAACCTTAGACCCTCTTTTACTGGATCCACAACATTTTCTGTGATCTTACCGATATTGCTATTCGTGGTCATATTTGTCCAAGTTATTACTTTCATGGTTCTTATGTCACTGACAGACGGAATGCACAGTTACGTTTTAACTAATTTTCTCTGGGGTGAATTTAGGGGCAGATAAATAATACTCTCGTAATTATTATTAACACAATTTATTTTATAAAGAATAAACTTTCACTTAATATGTTAGTTTTCAACCTTTTGTATCACTTTCCGACGGAGACATTTCAGTGATGAAAAATATATAAGTGCGTGAACGCTTTATATAAAATTTACACACTTACCTAATTTTTTTTTTTCGAATTCGACAATTGCTGTTTTTTTTTCCCAGCACCTCTCTCGTTTCCTTTAGTATTAGAATCCACGAGTTTGTGTTAAACTCGATAATTTTTTCCGGTGTGTCAAATATTTTCTCGAACCTTTTTGGGAGAAAGCACGAAAATTCGTTGAATTTTGCAATTATCGTTTTTCCATATACGAACGCGCGTTCGCAAACATTATCCGCCTGTTGTCGGTACATCAAAGAAATTTGTTTCTTCGTGCGCGCTCGCTTTGAACGGACTTTTAGTTTCTGCGTGCATTCGTCAAGAGCGTCACGATTCGTCTATCTCTCATTCAAAAATGGAAGACGGCAATAATGCTGGGTGGGACCATGAAAGAATAAACCTGTGGGACATACCAACACTGAAAATGGGAGTATAATCATAATCGTTATAAAATATTTTAACGCAGTTCTCGCTCAAATTTATTTCTGTTTTTCAAATGGTGCAAACCTCAGCTTAACACGTGATTTGGGTTTATGTATTTTTATTTAATTAGTCCTATGTTGCATATAAAATAAAGTTTTTGAATATATAAATTATCCGGGTTTTAATGCACTCATGCATAATCATTTTGCCATGGTATGCGTCCATCGGTCATGAAATAGAATGCTATTTCTTTTCGTACAGCTTGGGCATCTATTCAACTTTTCCTTGGGATTTTCTTTAGAGACGTTAATGAAGTTTCATCATTTATTTCGCGTCGCCAATTTCCTAGTATTAATTTCCACTTTTCTTGATGACATCAAATGTTCCCGGAGGTGTGTATATCTTTTTCGTAGGTAATTATGTAAGTAGATGGTTGAGTGAGTAATAAGAGTTGCTTTGGGAGGTTCTAGCAACACTGGCTTTCGCAATACTCTAAAGACAACAGAAAGAATCCCAAACGCATTTTCTACCACTCTGCGAGCTCTTGAAAGTCGATAATCAAAAATCCGTTCCATCGAACCCTTTGGATGCACTCCTGAATAGGGCTTCATGATATGTTCATGTAAGGCAAAGATTAAGTTTTTGGCGACCAGGTAGAGCTTCCAGGAAAATGTGGTTCTTTATCATTAATTTTCTGCCACAATAAACTGTTTTTGAATACCCCTCCATCCGATATCCGTCCCTGACACCCTGCATCAGCAAATATAAAATTATACTCTGCATCCACCAATGCAAGTAATATAATACTAAAGAACGATTTGTAATTGAAATATTCCTATGTTGCTAGGAGCTTGGATCATGACATGTTTTCCGTCTATGGCTCCTAAACAGTGCGGAAAATTCCAGATTTCTTTAAACTTTTTCGCGTGCTTGGCCCAATCTTCTGGATTACATCTGTAATCAAAAACAAAATTATAAAATTAATTTATTTTTATAGATCACTCATTCATCCAGGCAGGCAATGGGGGCCCGAGCTACTTACGGGGCGGATTCCGAGGGGCGGATGAAGAGCTCATTGCTCGTTTTAGATGTGGGAACGAGGAAAGGGCAAACAAATATTGGATGGGGGGGGGGCATACCGCAGCTGTCGCTTCTGTGGAGGAGGGCTGGACGAATGGGGGCACTGGTGGAACGAATGTGTGGGTTGGGAAGAACCGGGTGTGGATTGGAGAGGGGGACGGAGCTGGAGACGGGTCTTGGACGAAACGGGGGCGGGTCTGAAGTTATTAAGGTGGATGAAGGGTAAAATATCTTAGAGAAGATGTATTAGGTTTAATATGCCAATAAAGGTTAGTTTTTTTTTTATAGATCACTGTAGAAGAGGAAGAGAACAACAATGATGAGGAACAACTGTAGAAGCAACCACGAATGAAACGATAGATGAACCGAATCGTACACAAAACCAAGAAATTGCAGATTCTCGAATAAAATCCCAAGGTGAAACAAGAGAAAAACGTAAACTGTTTGTTTCACCAAAGAAGGCACCAGCTAAAAAAAGAAAATCTGCAGAAGATCCGCGAGTTACATATGCCTTCAAAATATCTCAACCAAACAGAAAGATGAATCTTCAACTTTTGGTGAACATATTGCAAGCAAACTGCGAAAATTTGATGACATGACGCAAACTATAATAATAGCTATGCATCACATAAATAATGTGCTGTTCCAAATCGAATTAGACTTAGGAAAATCGCACACACACCACAAGAACAGCAGCAACAACAAAATTTTAATCCTTTACATAGTCCATCGCCGTCAGTTTATCGTCTCCAGCAACTTTTCAATACAGTTCCTCATATGCAGATTCAATGAGTCCATTCCAAGAGTATGTTAACACATTCACTGAGTTGTGAATTACTTTGGGAAATTATATTATACATGCAAGAAACTGAATAAAATAACTTTAAATATATAATAATTTACCTGTATGTGATCTTTTAATGCCTCAACTACAGCTTTGCAGACTTCAATAACTATTGTAGAAATACTTTGCTTTGAAACTTTAAACAAATACGATAAACTAGTAAATGAGTCTCCGATTGCCAAGAAACGAAGGGTTATCGCTAATCTTTCCAGGTCTCTGAAATTGGTGTCTCGTTTTGTATTTTAGGTCCTAATAACTCAAGTAATATGTGAAAGTCTTCAGAATTGCCCTGTATTTCCAATTGACAAATCACACAAGACACTGCCGCTGTAACGGTTTCTATTTTTAAACATTTTTATTAACATCCACCATCGGCGATTGTTCTTTTTCTTTTTTTTTTAATACTACGCTTAATACAATAAACGCAGCACTTGCTGTTTTAATTTCTTCATCATCCGCCATAATCCTTACGAATGAAACAAACGCACTAAACTCGGAACCTTGCCGAACATAGCCAAACATCCGCGCATTCGTTCTGTTTAGACAGTTACACGAGCATACACGAATTTTGTTCGCAAACGTTCGCGAACGTTTTGCACGGCGCGGCGCGGATCGGCGCGCTAGATGTGTACGCGCCTTTATTACATGATCTTGTTCTATTTTATCCCTTAGCTAAATATTTTTTCCAATGCAGAAGAGGAAATTCTACCCGAAAAGGCCGTTGAAACGGCCATGTTTGTCGAATTCTGCGATAATTTGTTTACAGTCTGAATAGTCGTAAGACATTTGATACTGGCATAAAATCATTAACAACAGCGGTGACAAACACCAGGATTTTGACGTGAAGCTGTAGGATATAGTGAAGAAATTCGGCTTCAAAACTACTAAGCCAGGAACTGCCAACAAGACGGCTTAGAGAATTTTTGGAAACATTCGCTAGAGAGGTGCTCGTTTTATTAACCCGCGTGCTGCAGCTTTCACGCCTATTTTACAAGAGCTTGTTGGTGAAGAACTTAACAAAAAAACATTCCCTAGGGACTAATTTTGAAAATGATAACGAGAACTTGTTAATAATATTGGAGAAATTGGTTCAACAGGCAAAATAAACAAAATATAAATATCAGTAGTGTTGGGGACATTGGTTGGTTGCACGTTGGGAACATTGGTGGGACATCGTGAAAGAAGGAGGCGAACTGGCGGGGCAGAGAACAACCGGTGGAAAAATAGCGAATGGACATAAAATTCATTGGGAGTAAAATTGATTGGTATCTCAAATATAGGCATTTGTGTTTAAAAAGTAAACGTGTGTTATTATTGACTTAACAAATCAGAAGCGGGATTGTGAATCTGCATACGCTTGCAATATTTTTGTGTGTGTCTTCGCAATTTGCGCCCTTCGCCTCAGATAAGGTGATTACTAAAGAAAGTCCTTTGCAACATTTTGTCGTCTGTCTGTCTGTTATTAAATTCCGTCATTGCGAAATTCTGCTATTAAATAAATTTAAAACGAGAGTGTGCTGTATCAGATATATATATAGCGTTTATTTCTGACAATGAGGCGCAGTCGTTCAAGAATACAATCTAGTAGTAAGAAACGACATCGGCGTTCTAGTAAAAGTCCTAGTTTTGAAAGTCGTGAAAATGATTTAGAACGCAGAATTAGAGATTTAGAAGCGCTATTACGTTCCCAAAAGGTAGCCATACACTTACGGTTTTCTCTGCAGACTTTAACCGTGACGGTGTAAAACTGCAGACATATCTGTACCTGTATGGGAAGCTCCGGCACGGACTTGTCTGCAGATAAGAACTGCGGTCTTATACTTACGCGCCCACACACAGTCAGTTTTGAACGGCGGGAAAAGTTCGACATAAAACCTTGCGCAAGTAGTAATAGTGTATATTATTATAATGACTGACACACGATTTTTGTCGAAAGATTTTTTGACAAATTTTATACATATATAGCAACAACATCCAGCTTTATGGAAAACAAAATGCAAGGAATATTGCAATAAAAATTTAAGCAAGAAAGCGAAGTGTTGCAGTTAATCGTTCCTCTGGAGTAATAGCTTCTCTCATCACGGCATCTTACTTCAAAAGGCGATCTTTTAATAAATTCAGCAATAAATCAAATGTTTTTCCATCCATCCTTAAATAATTTTTAAAATCATCTGGGTCATTTTCTCTAAGCTCTTTTAGTAGTGGTAGATGACCAAATTTGGTTTTTTTTTTTTAAGCAGCCAATCTTTAACCCATTTACGACGATTTTTATATTTATAACTATTTTTCTTTTTACTGAGTTTATACATTTTATTCACAGCTCGAAAAACTGTCACTAAAACTTTTAGCGACTCCCAAATTCCACGGTTCTGTCGAAGTCTGCAGGTAAGTCTTCGGTTTATATCCACTAACGCACAGTTTTAATCTGGCGGTTCTGGTATGGAGACTTATACCGCGGTTTTCTTTTGCACGTTAGTGGTGAGGGTCGGTTTTGATCTGTGGCGGTTTAAGTACGCAGACTTGTCTGCGGTTTTGAACCGCGGTTAAAAACTGCAGATAAAACGGTACGTGTATGGCTACCTAAAGTGATGCGACAAGAGCTTCAGGGTCACAACAACCATCACCCCGCGCGCCTACGGTATCTAGAAGTCCAGCGTCGCGCGTTGTTGACACCCAACGATACATTGGTCGTATGGAATTAATACCGGAATTTAGTGCTTCCACTGATAGCATGACGATAAATCAATGGTTAAATAAAATAGATTCGATTAGTAAACTGTACCATTGGGATGATCGAGCGAAAATATTTTGTATGATAAGTCGTTTAACGGGTAATGCAAAATCGTGTTATGATTGGAAATAAATATTACGTGGTCGGAATGGAAGGAAAAATTAATTCTTGCATTCCCTGCATTCAAAGGTATTGCATCAAAATTAAAAGAATTTGTAAATAATGAAAGAAAACCAAATGAAGATGTAATTTCGTTTTATTATTCAAAATTACGTCTAGGTAAACACTGCGATTTATCTGATCACGTAATTACTGATGTCATAATTACCACTTTAAATGATAACTTACTTAAAGCAAGTGCTCATGCGGCAGGTTGTAAGAATACCGAACTTACATTACATTACTTACATTTTTAGTTGAAGCGGATTATAGTAGCAGTAATAGAGAACGAAATAATATGCACCTTAACAGGGGAGCTATGCCACGGGTTGATAACTGTTTTTCATTTGGTAAGCCGGGTCATAAAGCGACTACCTGTTATGTAAATAAATCTAATAAATCAAGTAAAATTTGTTCATTTTGCAAGAAAACAGGTCACAGCAAAGAAACATGTTTTAAATTAAAGTCATCAGCAAAAATAAACCTGATCGCTGTGGATGATGCAAAATTTCATGCTAATGCCAAAGTAAATAACGAAATTATGAGAGCTTACATTGATTTTGGTAGCGCTTGTAACACAATAAAATTAAAATATGCAGAATTACTTCATTTACAAATTGATAAAAATAAACAAACTACATTGCAAGGCTATGTATGGAGGTGCAACAGTTACCTTGAGAAACAGCTGCTACTGTAAAGATTGATGAAGTTGAACGAAATACACCAATTTTAGTTGTTGACAATGACTCTCAGGATTTTGATTTATTGTTAGGACGACCTTTTGCGGAACCTGCAAATATGTGTGTTGTCAAAACAGCTGATACCCTTCAGTTCTTTGAAGACAACAATAGTTTTTGCCAATAAATGCAAATAAATGAACAGCGTTCAAAGTTTCCTTTATACACACAAGAAAAAACTAGCATAGAACCGGGTATAAACAAAATTTCAGTTTTTTCGGACTTGATTAACGAAAAAGTAACACCTAATTATTGGGACAAAACCGTCAAAATGCTACAATTATTGTACCTCCAAAATCTATCCAACTGGCAAATGGACTAGGAGTTTTGACAATTTTAAATGCCAGCAAAATAACTGCATCTTTAGATAAGGGTCGATGACTGAAGTACCTGTAATACCTGAGACCTTAACTGATGATGTAAGACAACGTTTAGATAATTTACTAGAAAAATATAAAGACTGTTTTGCTACAAACACTTCAGAGTTAGGAAATACTAGTATTGAAATGGAAATCAAGCTAACAAGTTCCGAACCGGTATGTTATCGACTTTATCGATTGTCTTATCACGAAAGAGGAGTTGTAAGACAAATAGTAGACGATTTAATTCTACGATATTAAACGCAGTGACGGCTGCGATTGGAGAAAAAATATGATGCTTGGGAAGAAAAATTTTTCCGAAGTGCAGTGTGGTATTAACGGTACTATAAATTCTACGACGGGAAATTCGCCGTCTGAACTACTTTACGGGTTCAGACCAAGACTTAAATATGATATAATTTTGAGTGAAATTGAGCAAACAGACAGACCGGTAAATTTGAGGTTGCTGCGCTCAAAGGCTTTAGTTAATATTGAAAAGGGTGCAAAAGCGATGAAGAAGCGATATGATCGAAATCGCTTGGAAGCGGTCAAATTTAATGTTGGCGATATGGTAATGTTTGAAAGGACCCCCATGGTAAAAGGACTGACCAGTGGTAAATTGGTTCAGAAATATATTGGACCCGTTACGGTAACCCACGATATTGGTAACGATCGATATAGAGTACAGTCCTTATCGAAAGATCGAAGGCGATTCAAAGGTATTGTGGCAAGTGATCGGATGAAATTGTTTAGAGTCCAAACAACTGGTGAGTAGTAAATTAAAAATTAGTAGAGCCGTTATATTTATTTTATTAGATCATTTGTTTTGTTATATTTGATGAATTGCCTGAGTTTTTGTTTTGTTTGAAGCCAAAGGGCTTTGAAGTTGAAAAATACTTCGCTGAGTTTTTGTTTTGTTTGAAGCCAAAGGGCTTTGAAGTTGAAAAATACTTCGCTGAGTTTTTGGCTTCAAACAAAACATGGCGCATATTTAAAAACAATAAACGCAAAAGACTGCTCTGGTTATTTTACGCATTAATAACTCAGGTGCCCGCGCTGATACCTGGATAAACATGTCATCTGCATACATGGATACCACTCCTGCTTTGATATATTTAGGGTGATCATTAATGTACAGTATGAATATTTTTTTGATAGTTTAGCACTGAACAAGAAATGATCTGAGCTATTCATTAATTTGTCCTCGTACACCACAGTAAGCAAGCTTGCGCAATAGGAGATCAATGTCCACTGTGTCAAAGGCGCTGAATAGTTCAAAAAATAGACTTGCACCATAGCCTCCAGCATCTAGCTGGGAAAGAGTTGTGTCAACTTCCGCTATAACGACTGCGGAAGCCGTTATTATATGTCAGTCCTTTATATGTAAACTTTCAGAATTTAAAATGTAATTTTTAAAGTGATTACGATGAAAACCTTTGTACAACATACCACGTTCTATTAGGAGCTATAACAAAAGCTGGAGCATTAAAACCCTCCTTCTTCGGGCTTCAAACAGCTCCCTTGGCCGTTAGAGCTTTCTTAACGGCCGTTAAATAACTGTAACATCCTTAATTTTCAATTCCAATGTATTGTAAAATTTGTAGATTGCAAATTAGATTAAGAACTTGAGATGCAAAAATTTCTCGGTGCTATTTTAGCGTGAGGTCTACCAGTAATCTGCGGTCTACGCCATCTGTTGGTCGGATATACATATAGTATTTCAATATTTATACAGGTGTCCCAAAATTAGACCGACAAACTTTAGATGGTTATGAAGGACACCAAAACAAGCAATTTTCGCTGAGTTTTTGTTTTGTTTGAAGCCAAAGGGCTTTGAAGTTGAAAAATACTTCGCTGAGTTTTTGTTTTGTTTGAAGCCAAAGGGCTTTGAAGTTGAAAAATACTTCGCTGAGTTTTTGTTTTGTTTGAAGCCAAAGGGCTTTGAAGTTGAAAAATACTTCGCTGAGTTTTTATTTTGTTTGAAGCCAAAGGGCTTTTGAAGTTGAAAGATACTTCCATCTGTTTGGAATTAATTTGGAAGGAAAATGGCTCTGGAATTTAGCTTGTGAGTTATGACACTTGTAGTGTCCATTAGCATTAGTCTTTTGTGCACTCCAAGTCCATCAGACGTAGACTTTGTTATAAAAAGAATTGTTATTAACCTACTTCACAGTACAATAACAAAGATAAGTCAGTAAAAGTGTATTACTTAACACGTTGAAGACCGCATGCCCACCGGCGCGGCGGGTCACTCCGCAACAACATTACCGGCCCGCGTGCTCACGGGTGGGCACACGACATGTTTTACTTGGGGACCGCTTGTACACCGTTAGGCATGATTTAAATACAATTTATGTACAGTAATCGATTCGCCGGTCCCTCGAAGAGATACTGTATATAACGGACTTACTTAATTTGACATAGCCTCGATTTTTTTTAAATTCAAACAAAATTGATGAGTTTATAAGATTTTCAAATAAAAATAAAAAATCATTTAGGACATAACTTTTAATATATATTTTATGTGTGATTTTTTTGAAAACAGTCGATACAAATTGGTATCATTTTTCACAAATTGTATTAATTTTTTTGGCATTCTTACGAGCATATGCAGATCCTTTTGTAATGGACATTTGTTTGTAGCAAAGACGGCATCGTTTTCTTGTTTGCCTTTTCTGACCTTCAACTTCTTTCAAGATGTGTACAGTAGACGTTGAGGGAGTTGGATTGTCGGTGATGAATCTGTAATTGTCATTGCAGATACAAGAAGTTCTTTGAATTTGGTCAGTTGCATCTTTTTACCACTAACTTTTTTATACAAATAATGAGCATTCACTACAGTTGTAGCAGTAATAATATGGAATACCAGTCGTTTATACCATTTTATAGTTCTTCCTAAATATGGTGTATATGGTGTATATGCTGCCATTTGATCCGACAAATCTATAAATGCCTTTCCTTTGTTGTAATCTATCACGATGGCTGGTTTACGGATTTCTTTGCCCTTAATAGTTTATCATAGAGTCATCGTGCTTTGTACTCAACATCAAAACATCCCTTTCGTCTTTCCATTTCAATACTACAGTTATCTTCATTTTGTCGGGATATGATTTCTCCCCTTTTTAGCTTTTTTGTATCACTTCTTTAGGAGTATTTTTTCTATTAGAACGTAAAGTTCCAACCAAGTGCGTGTCTCTGTTTATCAGCGTCTTTGCTAATGGTGCGCTAGTGTACCAATTATCTGTGTAGAGAGTTCTTCCTGAATCTAGTAGACCATCCATTCATTCCATCACCACTTTTTCTCCAACAGAAAGACCATCTCCCTTTTCTTTTCCTATATATACTTTGTATTTCCAGGTGTATCATCCAGTAGTACAAAGCTTAAATAATTTTATTCCATATCTATGCCGTTTGTTTGGAATATATTGTCTGAAATATATCCGCCCACGGAAGGGTACGTTGCTCTCATCAATACAAACATCTTCTCCTGGAACAACGGCCTGTTGAAATTTTTTATTAATCATATTAAGTATAGCTGATATTTTGTATAATCGGTCGTTTTCATCCCTTTGCAAATTATCGCAAACATGAAGGTTATTCAATAATTGTTCGAATCTATTCCTAGTCATAATTTTGGATATGTTATTTCCATATAATGTATTTGTGGACCAGTAATCCCGAATTTTTGGAAGCGGAAGAAGACCCATCCATAGTATCATTCCAATAAATTTTCTCATTTCCACAGGGTCAGTATCTGACCATGGTTTTATCTTTGGCTTTGGTTTTATATTTCTGTAGGCCAGCGTCTGGTTCTTCTGCCTATTTTATAGCAAGCACATTTTTGGTCTAGTGCATCAACTCCCCCTTTGGTGGCATTGTAGAATTCCACTATTTCTGGTTTTTGGTGTATTGTTCCTGTGTTATCCATAGACGAGACTAACAATACCGCATTATTTTTTAGGTACATACGAAACGAGGGTTTCATTAGAGGTATACCCAAATAAAGAGGAATTGATGGCCCTATTTCTATTAGGTAAAAACTTCGCTAGAATTTCGCGTTTATTTTTTCTTAGTGTTCCCACATACGTCAGGTTGTGACGCTTCAATTCCCTGACCAATTCTAAGGACGAAAACCATTTATCTGCAGTAATATTTCTGTTACTGCCAGATATTGGTGGAATTAGAGCTAGAACATCTATAGTCGGAACAGATAGCTTTCTAGGATTTCCTGCATGAGTTCCTTTACCATATATGTCGTAGGCATATTGCAAAATCTGGCATATTATAAAATGCCTAGGCAGTTTGTAAAAAGCCGGCACATTGCACACGAAAGCGTCAGTTTACAATTTGACTAGAAAGTTTCAGGCATTTTGTAAAATTCCAGGCATATTTTGAAATGGGCTTAATTTATATATTTACAATAAGACCGACTGATGGTTACGCAGGTTATAAAACACTAGCAAATTGTGTTTCGACTCGTTTCCAAGTTGTGAGAGATTAAGTATCTAGTTAACCTTAAATTACTGAGAATGTGGTGCTGTGTTTTGCGGTAAGCAATATTGCTTGTGTTCATAACATTTACGTGGTAGAATTGATAGAAAATTAGAATTTATTAAAAACGCTATTTATAGACAGAATGAAGGCATATAGTTTAAACTGTAAAAATGTTTTCAAGAAGCCGTGGGATATAAGCAAAGTGCAAGATGTTGCAACTGAATTAAATAGCGCAAGATTAGTTTATTCTACAGGAGAAAAAAAAAAGACATGTAAATATAATATTCCCCGAAGGGTTCTCGAAATTTTTGTTTTTTTTTGTGCAGAGAATGATGTAATGTAAAAATTACAGAATCGTAAAGGCATGGCCGTGCGTCCGATTTTGTCTAAAGATTTTAATCCCCGTGGACAGGTGGATCTTGTCGATCTGCAATCTTTTGGGGATGGCGAGTATAAATGTCTGCTTACCTATCAGGATCATGCTACAAAGTTGCAATAGAATTAGTCAAAATTTTGTTTGGACCTGAGTTTACGGCATCATTTATAGAGGGAATAATGGAATTCCTGACTGCAGCATAGTTCATCCGCAGAGCCAAAGTAGCGTAGAAAGAAGAAACCAAGATGTAGAAAATATGCTGCGTGCTTGGACCGCCGATAGCAACTCCACTCAGTGGTCATTTAGTTGCTATTTTGTACAGTGGGACAAAAATGCCTCTTTACATAGTACAATTGGAAGAACGTCATATCATTCAGTGTTTGGGAGTGATCCAAGAGTGGATTATAATCTACCAATTTACCCGAATCAGTTATTAAACAATTGCGCATTGAAGAGAATCTAGAAAATATTTATAATAAATCTGTACCAGAAGACGAAACCAAGTACATTAGTGAAGATGACAAGCTATTTGTAGAAGAAGAGATTT
>JAFFZR010013774.1:0-20140 GCA_018397195.1 Lethrus apterus | reverse complement strand
AAAACCTTACATAAAAAGTGTTAGTTTCCAATGTGTCGCACAATATAACAGTGTATACAGTCCGTTCTACAAAACCGGCCCGAGACTATAGCGGCTTCAATTGTGATTCAATCACCAACAAACCATATATTATTAAATGGGACAGTCTTAGCTACAACTTGGCGAAAAAAATTCTTTATTAAACACCGTCATTTATTTGTTATGACGTCATCGCAACCTATATTTTTTATGTTTTATTTCGTTATGAATTTTAATTCTGTTTTCAACGGTATGCAAATTTAAATAGGTTGCATAAGAAAAAAATCATGAAAACGGCCTTACAATTTTAATAGAAAGATGAATGAAATGAACAAATTAATCCAACTAATCCATGATACGGGAAAATATTACTAAGAAAAGTCGTTCATAATAAGAAATTGTGGCCCTATACAAAATTTCAGAAAGATCTACCTACTTTGATCAAATCGTCTTATTTTGTTTAATCACGGTTTGATCATAGTAGGTAGATCTTTCTGAAATTTTGTATAGGGCCACAATTTCTTATTATGAATGACTTTTCTTAGTAAAATTTTGTTCATTTCATTCATATTTCTATTAAAATTGTAAAGCCGTTTTTCTTGATTTTTTTCTTACGCCAACCTATTTAAATTTGCATACCGTTGAAAACAGAATTAAAAATCATAACGAAATAAAACATAAAAAATATAGGTTGCCATTTAAAAAAAAAAAAAAATGGCGATGACGTCATAACAAATAAATGAAGGTGTTTAATAAAGAATTTTTTTCGCCAAGTTGTAGCTAAGACTGTCCCATTTAATAATATATGTTTTGTTGGTGATTGAATGACAATTGAAGCCACTATAGTCTCGGGCCTGTTTTGTAGAACGGACTGTATACAAACATGATCATTATTATTATGGCAAGGCAAATTAAAATTTCCAATCGATCCCCTTCCACGTAGAGTGTTTAATGGACGCACGGTAAATATATCAATTAAATATAAAAACGTGCATCCATTTATTTAAATATTTTAATTGGAGCCGGAAGGTCGCGTATTGTGTGTGTTCGCAGAAAAACGACCGTTTTATATTGCGCTTTATTGAATTGTATGTTTATTTTTAATTTTATTAATATGAATTGGGTTTATTTTTTTTTATTCCCTTTTATTGCAAGGTTGGTATCAATGTAATAAATTATTTTTGTTGGTAGGACTCCATATAATGCCGAGAGCGGAGTAAGGTGGAGGTGGAATTGTTTGTGTAGTTATTGTCATTGATTTTAGCTATTTTCCGTATGTTGTGCTAGTAACGTCATTACAGCAATGCAGAGAGCTTAGTAGTGCTTTTTCTACAAGCTAATACACAATCAAATCGACTGCCCTCACTTGCTAGATAAAATTAACTTTAATGTTCCAAGGATATCCTCCAGAACGAATATTTCCTTTTACGTTGCAAGAAGCAGAAATGCTAATAAATATTTTGAGGATGTTTTATTTTATTATTATTCTTTTTTGTTGTGCTGTTGAGCACATAATAAAGATTATTATTATAGTTACATTTTTAAATAAAATTATATGTAATGTAATTTTCACGTTTATATGTATAATAAAAAGTACAAATATCGACTGTATATTGTCCACACATTGTAAAATTATAGAGATTTACGGACGTAATAATTTACATTATCCGACTTGAATATTTGCGTTATCTACGCATGCAAACAGGAAAATTAATTAATTTAACATTTTCCCCTTTGATCTTTTTCATTTGTTATTAATGATCGTACATGCGTCACAATATTCCGCGTGCTTATTACAACCCCACCTTTAACTAATTACACGGTGCAGCAAATAACTGAAATTAAACGAATGTTTGTTACGTTTCATTGGAAAATTTCTTGTACGAGTTGAACTGTTTGCTCGGCAATTTTTCAAATTATTTTCCGTATTGAAAAGTTCACGTATTTATATATTTTCGTTGATGTTTTGCGACGAATTATCTACAAAGTGAAATTCCACAATTCAGAACCACTTTAGCAACAAATAAATATAACGTGACAATATTTCGCTTCGAAACAAACCCCCGATTCGATTATCGTTCGATTGCTCGAAAAGACTTGTTTCGCTGTTCCGCCGCAAACTGTTAAAAATTAAATTATAGATCAACAGAAAAGACAAGCAACATAATTGGAGATACTGCAGCGGATATGTGTGAATTAAGCGGAAACCCAACGTAAAGCGAATGAGATAACTTGTATATCGGTCATTTATTTCCCCTGTGGTTACGATCCTCGGTCAAACGTAATCGTTTGAATTTTCATTGTGGGTGGAAGTATTTTCGTGTGAGTTATATATGGATATAGGCTTTTAAATCAGTTCACTAAATAATGACGACTAAAAGTTATTTAATATTTTCATTAATTTATCGTTGGTCTATGTAACACCTGTAATCAGTTTTCTGAAATGTAATTTCTTTATATTTATTTATTTTTTGTCCACGACTGAAGTATTTTTCAACGCTGCATTATCATTTACTGAAAGTTCATGGTTAATGCTAATAAAAAATTATATATTTTATGCGACTTTTTAAAGACACATACACAGGAAGTGTATGTGTTTTCATCTCAAAACATGATTATTTATATTCTCAATTTTAAAAAAATTTCTATTTAGGTTATCACATTAATTTATGAAGTATATTAATACATGTACAAGAAACCCAGAGACTTATCTCCTTCACTGATATAAGGAAATTCTAACGTCGCTGCCATTTACATCAGATTAGAATAAAGGGGCTCTTATCTGTTCCCGCTGGTTCTCTTAGGACACAAACCGGATCTGCGAAATAAATGGACCTCATAAATCTCCTCGTGCCCCACCAGTCAACTCGGGAAATATAACAAAGTTCATTTATTTCGAGAATTTACTAACCGTTTTCACTGTCAATATTCCACGTCGCCTTAATTATACGATTTTTCGTCCTGTTTACCAAACGGAACGTAATTATTAATTTCGCAAAATGACAGACTTTAAAGTGATTTAGTTATTTACATTTTCGTCTTGATTGTGTTTTACTATTCTCTTGTTTTATGTTACAGTGCCTCCGGAAAGGCCAGTAATTTACAACGGCAAGAGGAGAGACAGAACTACATTATTAGAACCTTATAACGAAGGAAGTGACGTCAACTTAATTTGCGAAGTTAGTGGAGGTAAGAAACTTGTAACAAAGCTTTTCAACATAAAAATAAGTCTGTTAGAATCAACCAAATGTATTATATGTAATAAAAAAATCAAATTAAAAAACCAATTAAAAAACGTTATCAAAAGTTGCGAGACAAATTCTTAAAGCAATTTAATTAATAAGTTCATAAAAAAGAAATAAAATTGAAAAGATAGTTTTTGTCTGAATTGCTGGGCCCTAAATTTCATCTGTCAGGATGGCCGAGCGGTCTAAGGCGCCAGACTCAAGGGTAACCTTGCCTGTAATTGCAGGCTTGTGAGCGTTCTGGTCCTCTCTGAGGGCGTGGGTTCGAATCCCACTTCTGACAATTCTTTTTTTCATTCATTTTTTAAATTAAATTCCTTACTTTCTTCAAATTTCAATCAACAAAACGTTTATAAAATTTACAAATATCAGTAATTAATTTCAATATTGACAAAATTGACTTTAAAACTCAATTCAAATTCAGTCAATAATTTCAGGTCGACCGAGGCCTCGTGTCTTCTGGTTTCTGGAAAACACCTTAATCGACGATTCCTACGAAGTTCGATCCGACGGTGTTGTAGTCAATCATCTAACGTTTCCGAATGTTGGACGTCAACACCTCGAAGCAAGACTGATGTGCCAGGCCGTAAACACGCCACTGGCGCCCCCCGCAACTAAATTAGTAGTATTAGACATAAATTGTAAGTATACATGCATTTTTAAAATTTCTATAAAGAGCGGCTATTATTCGTAACAGGATCACAGAAAAGATAGAATAGGACGCTGCTTTGTATAAAAAGTCACATATATTTAGGCGTAACTTACTTAAATGTGCAACACATAGCTCTGGGCAAAGAATTTTGTTTATTTAAATAAAATTTTATCATAATATTTTTCACATAAATATTTAATTTTTTCTGTATAATGTAACATTATTTTTGCCAATTCTTTTATAGAAAATGTTGTAATCAAGATTCAGAGTTAATTAGTTAATTAGTCCTCGCACGTATAAGGGGATTTTCTTAAATCTATTTTTTAGATAATAAATTTTTAAAACGCTATTATTCAAAAACTACTGGTTCGAATTTCAAAAATAACAACAAAATTATAGACTTAAAAAAAACGTATCGTTTAACCCCTATTCCCAATTAAAATTTTTGGAGTGATGGGGGGGGGGGCACCACTTAAGGGTTGAGGTAACCCGATTGTCCCAAGTGTCCCCTTTAAAATAAAAATTAACCTGTTCGAGCATTTTTTTGTAAAAACAAGCTGGACTGTTTTCGTTGGTCCACCCTCTATAATAAGGGTGTGACGTATAATTAATTATTAATAAATAATTTAATAAATGATTTTAAATCTAAACAATCCGAATGTTACATTTATTAAATGCTTTCAAGTTGCCTTTACCCTTTTCAAATAACATTCAGTAAATTTATTTGATCCTCAAGTAAGATCCTTAGAAATGAATCGCTCCCTCGTAGAACTAATGTTTTCCTTGAGCGAAATCAATAAGAAATTCAGTGGAAAAATAAACGGACAATTCATTATTACCGTTTAAACGTCTGCCGAAGTAATAAAGAGTGTTACAATAGCAATATCGCTAATCCACCGCAGATTACTAATACCAACTCGTTCCATGGAGCAGTAAATCTTCAGATTATCGTCGGTTCGCACTCCCCATGCGGCAATTCGAGCGTGTCAGTTCTTTTCAGTTCGTCTAAATGTCGTAAATAATGCTCCTAAATGACGTTTCGGTCCTCGACGCTGATAATTTGTTGTCGTCGGCGATATTTCGGATTTCCATCGGATTTTTCGCCATTGTCGGCGTCGCCCTCCGCATCGAAAATGTCGTTTTCCACTTAGGGAGATATTTATATTAGACTTGCCGCTGCGCTTCCATAAATAAATTTTTCTTTCACGTTTTCTTGAATGGCATTTTCGTGCTTTTACGTGAGGATATAATTCAACAGCTGTTACAATTTTCGAATATAAAAGATGAATTCTTTACTCCATAAGCTAATCACGTCCTTTACACGTTATTGTATATTTTGTACAAATTTAAAAAGTCACAATCCATTTATAAGTTCCGTCGTAAATCTTTGAACTGTGTTTATTTACGTTTTGTGATCATTTTTAGATTTTGAAACACCACAGACCGCAACTGCAATAAATTCCAACTTTGTGTATTTTCAAATTCAACAATGTGAATTAGTGTAAACGATGCCTCTATAAAAATAAGCTCATAATTTCTTCTATTTGTACTATTTTCATCGCACATGCTGTAACATATATCACTGTATAAAAGAGACATAATTCCAACCGGGCTACTCGGAATCGGTTACAGCTATTCACTCGCTTGCTTATCATGTTCCATTCATAGTTTCACGTTGCACAAGCGTTTGTGCTACACATTGTGTACTCATGTTACCCCGTAAAGTAAACATGATTATAATTAACTACGCGACGTTGAATATTAGTTAATATCAAGTGCGTACCAACGCTTACAGCGTTCGTGTTGCATGGCTGTGGAAAGATTTTGGTCATTGTACGTAGGAGCATTGTTAAGAAATATCTCTCCAACAATTATGAATGTAACCATTGTCAAAAATGCATAATGTGCTTTCAGCTTTGCTCATCTCGTTATAAAATATTTCTGGTCACACAATACTGTTTAATTTCACTTCACGTTGGAAATAAGAGTATTTTCACTACCATTTACACAGAAAGTTACAAACAATAAAATATTTTCTCCTGAAACTTATTTATCTTTCACTTAAGTTCAAATTCTCAAATATCGTACATTTAAGTCACATGGTAAGAGTGAAGTTTCAATGGAGAAAGGAAAATTATGTAAGATGAAGTTGCGACAAAACGATGACAAAAGAAAAGCACAAGAAAAAGGAAACATGTAATGAGATGCTTTTGGACACTAGGCTAAGGTAATAAACGAATAAATAGTTTATGAAAAGAATTCAGGCCAAAATGTTACATGGAAAGTGCAAGGACGTTAAACAACCTGAAAGGATGAAATTATATTGATTAAAAGAGAAGATTAAGGTCGTTTTTGAAATGTAAATGATTAAGTGATTGATGAGACAAGATTGTAATGGTACAACAAGTATTCTGGGTTATAGAATAGAACAACTGATAAAAATGTAAAAAGATTTTCCAAACATCATCATGTGACGGAAAAGTCCAAAAGTAATATAGAATCGAGAAAAAGTAATAACTTTTTTGGAAAAATAAGTAGATAGCAATCGCTACTAACGTATGCAAGAAAATTAAATTAATTTGGATGGAAACACTTGGAGATAATGTAAAACAAATAATGGAATTTTTAGATGAAATGGCGAAATGATAAAGAACTGGTAAAGAATAGAAATATAGACGGCGTAAGGAAGAAAAATAGAGGAAAACCCTATATGGAGAAAGTATCATGAAAATGGTTTAGTTGTTTGATTTGTTCAAGAAAAGGCTCATTCACAAAAAAAATTATAAAAAATCGCCCAATTCGTGAACTTACATTGCTCGCGAGATTTACTTTCAAGATTGATATTGTAACCTTACATACTCAAAACTCTAGCGTAATAATATACAATATTCGATATACTAGAAATTACGTCAGTAATAAATAAGCATAATATAATATTAATAAAATTATTCAACAGTCTCTTGCAGTTTAACCGGAAATTGCCAAAATGGAGCAAATCTATTTTTAATAAATTTAAGTAACGTAACCGGGAAAATTTAAAAAAATCTGCGTTCTTCAATAGTTAAACTACATTGTGACACACGATGATGACAGACGCAAAAATTTCATATTATATAGGGCGTTCCATTTGGAAAACTAAAATTGCTCTAATTTTCCTGTTAAACTGGAAGTAACATTACAACAAATTATTGCACTTAGTAACGTCAACTTTGTCTTGTAGCATTTTGTTTCTGATGTTACGTTTGTCTGATTAAATGAGTAAGTGTAGTAATATCTAAAAGTATGAAAATGAATAAAAGAAATGTAGTATGTTGGCGGTGATACGAAACCTTTAGAGCTTATTATCTCTTGTTTCCGCTAGCGTTCAACCTCCCGAAGCGTTTCAAATGATCCCCAGATCGGAAGAGGTATTTCAAAGTTTACGATGTTTTTGTATCTTGTTTCAGTAAAACCGCAGACTGTGAATATCTTAACGAAAGAGAAGCAAGTTTCCGTCGAGAAGAGATACGAAGTGGAATGCAGAACGTCTGGATCGCGGCCGGAAGCGGTCATAACGTGGTGGAAAGGAAGCAGACCCGTCAAAAAATTAGCGAAAAATGTAAGTACTTACGTACGCGAGTTTAGTTTGACGATTTGTGGTGCGGAGCTCGGAGCTTTCAAGATAATCAGGATTTTTATTGGCTTTCGCGAAACGTTTCTCTTCGAGGAAATGCATTGTAAAGGTTTTACGCGAAGATCCAATAAAATCCCCATCTCGACGACAATGTACGAAGCTTTTTCCGAATGTCGCCGTTTAAAGAGTTTCCGTACTTTTTCGTTATAATCGCCTGCATGAGCGTTTTTTTATTAGGTAGGTCGTAAAACGGATGCAACATATTTTACCATTTCCATTTAAACTTCTTCGATGATTATACGTGGAGCTACGAATCAAAATAAACGATCCGAAACTTTATGAAAACTCGGCGTTTCTCGCTTGTGTTTGCTGCAAGGTACACTCATAGGTAAATATGTTTGTAAAGTGTAGGTAACTGTATGGCACACACCGAAACGGGAAATATAATATGCTACCTTTGTGGATGTTATATCCATTTCTAACGGTGAATGTTCATGCGAAAGTCGTCCTTTTTCCAAATGACATGTTTTCAGCAGTTTACTGAACGTAATATCACAAAGAGCGTCTAATGCACCTACAATAAACAATAAAGAAACAAAAACACATTTTTTAAAATAAATTTTTACTTTGTACAGTTCGAATTGTACCTACTAACTGACGAATTACCAGAGTTATATTAATGTTAGATGTAAAATAATGTATAAATATAAATGTAGAATATTTCAGAAGTAAATGTAAACACACGATTTTTCAAGATTTTCGTTTCACATTTAAAAATTTATCTCGTTAGTAAATTTAATTATCCATCTGGAGCTTTCGTTTGATTTTGTTATCAAATTTATCGGCGTATCATAACAGTTAAAATTTTTAATTACTCAAGCGTTTAAAATTACATAAAATATCGCATCGAATAATTAAAAAAACGCCGCATTAAAAATTAAACCGACCTCGTCATAAATTACGCGCCGAGGCAATGTGAACAATCGACGTGAAAAATGAATTTTTAATTATTCCGACCGGAAAAAAAAACTATATTTGCGTTCAAACAAATAAACACAAAGCGAGTGTTTTCTTTCAATTATCAACGAGTATTATTTTGAAATTTATTTATATTTTAATTCAATTTTATTATTATTTTATCAATGGTATTTTCTCATCTAATTATTAGTTATAATTTTCCAACATGCCTGACCCTATAGGGGACACATCTTTGGAGGCGGGTTTTTGAGATTTTTGAGTTATTAACATCGATTGAAAATAATGAAACTGAGTTCAATGCGAAAATTTAGAAAATATTTTTGTGGAACTTGGTTTTTTAAGCAACGATATTTCGTTGTTGAAAATCATTTATTTACAAAACGATAATAAAATCAAACGCAAACACAAATACGCGCGTTTCAAATTCAATTAGTTTCGAACGTTTACGGCCCGTAATAAAAATAATTATTTAAATAAATTGAATTTCGTAAAAATCTACGTAAATTACATTTACCTATTATTTAGAACAAAATTGGACGTAATTTATGTGTAAAATTCCATTTCGGTGCACTTTTAAATGGATTGATGCGCGATTATAATTTAACTTTTATTATAAATTTAATATTTGATGTTTTGTTGCCAAATATACGAAATTGTTTGCTCGGATACTTTTATCTTTCTGTTTGTAAATTTCAATTTGAAATAATAAAAAAAAAATATTGTTGAAATTTACTTTTAGGTACTTTATTTTTACTATAAAATAAAGCTCGTCAATCTTTATAATTTATAGTTAAACTTTTGTTAATTGTCTTTGTATAACTCGACTGCAGATGGTTAGTTATGTAGATGACGTATAAAAAGACTAACAAGCAGAATAACCCTTCGAACTTTAACCCACCCCTCCACGACACCTACAAAGCGAGCGCACCTTTTTCTTGACGGTTCACTTGACGCAAGACAGAGGATTCGACAGGTCGACGCAATCAAAAGAACACGGACGAAAAAATCGAAAAAGAAAGGCGATTCGTTAAAGAAAATTGGCGTAAATTCCTAAAGGGTTTCAGTGGCTGTTTGCGTTTTTTGTCTTTCGTTTCGTTGAATCTCATCTTCAATTAAGAGTGAAGTCATTAAACGAAAATGTATAAAAAAATAATTAAAAATACAATAAAAGTACATATTAAAAAAATTCTTTTCTATGTACATTTTTCTTCAGTGCTTTTGGTGACGTTGATGAATAACAATTGTTAATTATTGGGAGAAATAATATAAAAAAATATTTCTTATTAATTTAACTAAAGGAATACAAATACTAAAAATGGGTGGTTTCAGTATTAATGTTTTAATTGGAGCTGGAAATTTATACTGTGTTGCATCTAAGGAAATATAAACGTAATATAATTTTAATTCAACCAACCTACAATTCTGATGATATATTTTTCTCGAAAAATATTGTTAATTTGCAAACGAATTTTCATAATAAATATAATAACTACTTTATTATAGTTCTCCGAACAGAATAACCAGAGTCTCAGCATCTTGTCGTTCGATCCTGTAGTGGAAGATGACGGAAAGTACTTGACTTGCCGAGCAGAAAACCCGTCCATTCCTGATAGTGCACTCGAAGACAAGTGGAGGCTTAATGTCCAGTGTAAGTACCTGAGAAGTTAAATCTACTCAAAGTTTTATTGTTTCGGAAAACGTTGCCCTTAACAACGTTCTACAAAACACATTTATGAAAGCTAGTTTCCTTAATTTACAATGTCCTGTATGAAATTGAATAGTGTTGAAATGGTAAAATACATAAAAGCAATTATTCGATTTTCAATAACCAAAATGGTCATTTTCGTCATGGAAACGAAATTTTAAAAATTAACGTCAATCAACGTTCTCACATTTCCCCGGTTCGTAATTGCATCGTCACATTTTCAATTTTGTGTCCGCACCGCGAATCGATATTTCACGTACGGTATTTTTTTCTCCTACGCTTTGGCGTTAGTTTAATCCAAATGCATATATCACTTGAATTAATGTATTTGTACTTATGAATAAATAAATTACTCGACGTTTTGATTTGTGCGGTGTGTAAATAATGAAATCAGTTGGTGGATTTATTCTGGGTAATTAGTGTCTGCGTGTTCTAGTAACTAATTCGAGCAGTTTCACAGTAATATTTATTTAAATTTCGTAAAATCAAAAAAAATTTACTTAAAAAAATAAAAAGCTGTTGAAAAACTATGTATTATAGATGATCATAACATCCTTTATCTAACATTTCGTTTGTTTTTATAGACGTTCCGATCGTAACTCTGAAAATGGGCTCAAGTTTAAATCCCGAAGACATCAAAGAAGGCGACGACGTATATTTCGAATGTAACATCCGGGCCAATCCGAAAACTTACAAACTCTCCTGGTTTCATAACGTGAGTTTCGAAATATGGCAAAATTAAGCGAGTCTAATTTTATAAACGACGGCGCATTTATTCTTGTTTGTTGGATGTTTTTTTTTTTCGTTATTAATCGGTGGAAATGTTCGGTTCGCAGGGCGTCGAAATTCATCACAACGTTTCAGCGGGTGTCATTTTGAGTGATCAGAGTTTGGTACTTCAAAGCGTGACGAGGGCGACTGCCGGCCAGTTTACCTGCGTCGCTGCCAACATCGAGGGAAAAGGATCGAGTAAATCTGTTACGCTGACAGTAAGATGTAAGTTATAATAAGAAAATAAATAAAAATTTTGATGTCAATATGTTTTTTTTTTTTTAAGTCGTTTTCAATATGCAGCGAGTATTTTTTTATCTAGAGTATTTGATAAAAATTCGTTACAATTCGTCGTGCAGGTCCCCTTCATTTAATATTTATTTAAAAATATATACAGTCTGTTTGATTTTATGTCTCACAGTAAATATCTCTGTTGTTGTATGAATTAGTAAAAAATGTTATATATGAAAGTTATTAGATTATTTATTCTTAATAATATGTTAAAATCAGAAAAACAATTGAACATCAAATAATCCACTTAAAGCAAATAAATTGAACATTTTAAAGAAGGTACCCAGTTACATATTCTGAAACTATACGAATTTACCTTTACAACGGTATATCACATGTTTAGTTATTTCATTAAATAACGGCGTGTACGTCGTCGGCACTCAACGTGTTTAAGGAACACATTGTTTACACTCTCTACGTTTTCAACGTAGTATAACATGTGAACATGAGATGTACGTTGTAAAAATAAACTCATTTATACGTAATAATCTAATAATACTGGGTACGTTCCGTTTAAAATGTTAAATTTATTTGGTTTACCTGAATTATTTGATGTTCAATTGTTTTTCTGATTTCGACACATTATTAAGAATAAATAATCTAATACCTTTCGTATATAACATTTTTTACTAATTCATATAACAACAGAGATATTTACTGTGACACATAAAATCAAACAGACTGTATATGTAAAGTCGAGTGGAACTAGTGTACTTTTTGATCAAGTGCATTATCGTTAATCCTTTAGCCTTAAAAGTAATTTGGTCTTAATTTACCTTATGAAATCATACATTTTTTCTTCAACACGCTGTTAGGAAAAATAAATAAATGCTATGGGAAAAGTCTAAAAAAAAAGAATTGAGGAACATTGAAAAATAAGGAATTTTAACAATATTTTTATATTAAAAAAAAAAATAAATTTAAAAAAAAATCTTATTCGATAAGTTTCCTTGTTTTATTTTAACAAATAATTAAGAAATTACAAAACTTAATTGAATAGGTGTATCTTGGCGCCACCACCGGTGGACTGAAAAATATGCATCATGTAAAAGATTAAGAAAAAACATAAATACAGCAAAATGTATATAAAAAGTGAACATCATTGAATTTCTTCGTTTCTATCTATATTTGAATAGTTATGTCTTCAAATTTTTATTGTCTCCTCATATTACACTATACGCACTATGATCACTATTTTTCTTCCAAAATGTTAAAAGATAAAAAATATATATATCAATTATGCAAGTAATTCCAGCACTTGTTCGGCCATTAAAGGGCTAAAAATCCGCAAGCGCCTAATATCCCAGCAAAAGAAACCATTAGACTTTCAAAACAATAAAAATTTACATTCTTGTAAATACATATATGAACTATGTAACATTAAAAATAAAGAACTAAATAATATAATTCGGTTAAATGAATAAGTATGGATGTAACGTAGGTAGTAAAAAATATGAAATAAACATATACATTAATAAATAAAACTTGATTAAAGTTTATGGGGTATGCGGCAACAAAAGGCGAAAAATGCCGCATACCCCATAAACTGTAATCAAGTTTCATCTTACCCAACGGCAAATACTCACTGTATTACATTAATAAATATATAAATGATTGTGTAAATAAAATAAAATAATAAATTTATCAAACTTCATCGTCATCTGTGTAGTCTTCATAAGTACTATCTTCTCCTAATCTGATGATAATCTCTTCTGTGTGATCGTCAATATGAATTTCTTCATCCCAGTAGATCTCCTTTCGCTGTTTAACATTCTGGCATACCCTCATTCAATCCTCTACATTTATATTTCCAAATTCTATTCCAGTAAGAGCACGAACATCATCCAACCCATGTGAGTATAATTACTGCCAAACGCATGTTTAATTTTAGACCAAATTTATTCAATTTGTTTTGGAGTGGAAAGGGGCCAATCCAAAGATTATCTGCAAACATTTCATCAAATTAAAATTTTTTTTTCTGTTTCTTAATAATATTGTATAATTAAGGTTTAAAGGCTTTATGATTAAAAGGTATCGTTTGTATTAATCCGATTTTGTTTTGTTCCCTCTTACCAAGGCCTTAGAAAACAGTTTTTCATTCTTCTGATATCTTAAGGCAATCTTTGGACAGAGAAAAATGTGACTCTAAACTGAAAACTAAATTAAAACTAATAATTTAAAATGAACTTATCTTTCCACCATGTTTCCCTACACTCTACTGAACGTGTTGCCGCCAGCTGATCGCTTAGTGCTTATTGGAACTATTAGATCTAGAGTTCTCTGGACTGAGTTTGAAGGACCTGAGGGGGGGGGATCGTTCCAACACAAAAGCTGGAAACTTAAAAGTATTGAAGGCTATTTCACTATTTATTTTAAGTCTTAGCCTTCTAAGACTTAAAATAAATAGTTACATTTAAAAAAAAAATTTAATATTCAAGCTTTTTAAAATTATAAAATATGTGCACTTCGAGTTGCAATTTTACCCTTAAATTTCCATATCAAACGTTGTCATATACGACGCTCCGTCCGTAGTATTACACACAAAAATCTCGCCGCGCCGCGTCGTCTATGAGGCTTTCATGTTCGCGATTTTAATTAAAAAGGCGTCTTCGATTAAGCTGAACTAATATTCGCAAATTTCAAAATAACACAACAAAGGGTCAACCGTTCGACGTTATGCTAAATTTACGTCCCCCCGTCACGAAATTAAAAACTGGCGATGGCACGAAATAATATTACGTCCGCTGCTCGAAAAGGGGGGCTTTATTCGAGAGCGCATTAGGACCTTTGCGAAATTAAATTTGCCTAACCTTCTCGTAAATTTCCCCAACTAGAATCGAAACGATGGGTGACGTGGAGTTCAACTTTGATGTGAAAAATGTCGACGATGTTCGTGGCAAACTGAAATTCGTACCCGATCCGTACCACAAACGGACGACATTATGCATTTTTTATTCATCGGATCGTGATTTATAACATTTTACGTTTTTTTATGTCTTGCTTTTTAATTAAAATTTGTGTGTGCTTTTACCGAATATAAATTTAATATACAGGGTGTAACATTAGTGCGATATTCTTCGATATCTCTGTTGTTATGCAAAATACAAAAATATTTTAACACAAAAGTTTTTTGAATTTATGGTCTCCACCACCTAAAATTATTTTCAGTTATACGGAGTGTTTCGTTTGTGCGCAACCACTAACAACTTTTAAATTTTAAATCGAACACCCTATATATTATTACATTTTTCAATTCACTGGGTAATTCTAATATAAGTTTGTTAAGATAATATTTGTCTATGTCTATTCGTTTTTAAGATATTTGCATTTATTCAAAACGCCTGTAGTTCAATAACGAAATACAGCAAAATCATGAAATTTTATGCAACACTAGAGGGATCTTTAGTGATAATAGTAAAAGCATTAGAAATTTGATATGTAACACAACATACTTAATAAATCTTCTTCTTTTTGAAACAATTGAAATGCGGAAAACTTAATTTTTTAGTTAATTAGTCGAAAGCAAAATTTAATTGTCTATTAATTTGAATAAGCAACATATGTAGTTAAAATTATATATTTTAAAATAATTTTCGAGATATTGATGTATTTTTTAATTTTCGTACATTGTCATCCCTCCTGAGAACCATAAAAGAGATTTTTAAATGTTTTTTAAAACAAAGCTGATAAACTACGAACTAATAAACAGAATATGGTGTAAATAAAAAAATACACCAAGCTTTACATTTCAAAGTTTCATAATATTCACACATTAAATAGAGAAATTACAAAATGCCATATTTTTAATAGGAGTTACCTATAGTTCTATTCCGTTTTGTATATTCAAAAACGAGATGTCGGTTATGCTACTTTTATTTTTATTTTCTTATTTTTCAAATATCTTTTCCATTAACATTAATTTATATTATTTAGTTTGTAATAATTAATATTACGTTCCAATCTTATTATATTATTTTTTTTTTGTGGAAATAATGATAGAATATAGTAATTGGAATATAATAAAAATGCCATGAAACTTACATATTTTGATTAACGATGAAACTCAAGAAAGCAGTAATATTACATTCAAAATATGGCATTTTGTGATCTCTCTATTTAATGTGTGAATATTATAAAACTTTGAAATGTAAAGCTTGGTGAATCTTCTTATTTACAGCATATTCTATTTATTAGTTAGTAGTTTATCAGTTTTCTTTTAAGAAACATTTAAAAATTACTTTTATGGTTCTCAGTACGAAAATTAAAAAATCCATCAATATCTCGAAAATTATTAATTTTAACTACATATGTTGCTTATTCAAATTAATAGACAATTAAATTTTGCTTTCGACTAATGCATAAAAATATAGCGCTTCCATTAAAGAAAATGAAGTTTTCCGCATTTCAATTGTTTCAAAAAGAAGAAGATTTATTAAGTATGTTGTGTTACATATAGAATTTCTAATGCTTTTACTATTATCACAAAAGATCCCTCTAGCGTTGCATAAATTTTCATGATCTTGCTATATTTCGTTATTGAACTATAGGCGTTTTGCCGAAGACCGTCAGCTGTCAAAATTTCTGAATAAATGCAAATATCTTAAAAACGAATAGACATAGACAAATATTATCTTATACAAACTTCTATTAGAATTATCCGGGGAATTCAAAAATGTAATAATATATAGGCTGTTCCATTTAAAATTTTAAAGTTGTTCGTGGTTGCGCACAAACGAAACACTCCGTATAACTGAAAATAATTTTAGATGGTGGAGACCATAAATTCAAAAACTTTTGTCTTAAAATATTTTTTGTATTTTGCATAACAATGGAGATATCGAAGAATATCGCACTAATGTTACACCCTGTATACAGGGTGCCACATTAGTGCGATATTCTTCGATGTCTCAGTTGTTATGCAAAACACAAAAAATATTTTAAGACAAAAGTTTTTTGAATTTATGATCACCAACACTTTTTCAATTATGACTGGACACCATACGGGCTCGCGTCTCTATAACCTTAGTTAAGACACGATTATTTTGACAAAATTAATATTTCTATGTCCATGTTTGTTTTGATTACTTTTAACCTTATACTTAATACTACGCATATAAGTGAGTCAATTTTTTTCCCATAATTTTCGCTGTTATATGAGCAGTAGGCAAATCTTTGGATATTAGCTTACAGTTCCAAATTTAGCTTTTCATATTTGCTTCTTAAAATACAAGGTTTTTATTAACTTTATTGCATTCTCTGCATCTCCATTCGTGAATTTATGATACGGTGCGCCAGTAATATGTTTATACCAAATTAATGGTAGTGTTGAACCGTGTCAGCGCAGTGTTTAGATAGCAACCACATTGAATTTCAATGATAGATTTATCTGGATCAGCAGTTACCTGACTGAACACGGCCAATGTAACCAATGCACCGGAAGTAAGTTGCGGCCCATTATCATTAACGATAACTTTCGGTAGTCCAAATCATGCAAAATGGCATCAGTACCACTTATACTATTAACGTTAGTGTCGGTGTATTAACGTCAACGCCGCGGTGTATTACAATTAAAGCAGTGCTATGGTTCTAAGTAAACAACTCCCACGTTTTTAACGATTTCTCGGAATTCGCGAAACAACGAGTTATTTATGAATCTGGTCGACTAAATATATGATCTGGCTAATGATAATATTGTTACAAGCACATGCGACTTTCAAGTAACGTTTTTAGAAGCTTCTCTCTTACTTGACGTGGAAATAGTTATACGATTAAACGATATTAAATCATTTGTTCGATTTTAATTTTGCCTACTTAAATAAGATGTAAATTCGGTAGTCTTAACTTTCTGAGCCCAAACATTTTGACAAAATTACGCAAAATAGTTTTTAACATTATTAACTTCTATTGGATACTGGTCATAGTTTAATACTTATTTATATGTGACATCTCTTCAGAATGGCCCCAGAATTGACCTATTTTTTATTTAAATTTACTTATTTAATCATATAATTTTATGCAGATAAAAACTTTACTGGCCTTTGTAATCTACAATAATCTTTATAGATTTGTATCTCAGCTCGCTGATTTCACTCGGGAGTGGTTGCTTTCGATATAATTGCAGCTAGGCTCACGTTTTACCGCAGAGACTAAAGTTGAAGAATATAACAATATCTAGTTATATATAAAAAACAAATTAAACATATTCGGATATGTTTGTTGTCAACCGGAAGTAAAATTCGACACACGACACACGTTTTACCGCACTTCGCCAAAGTGAGTTCAAAGGAAATTCCAAAACATAGAAAACGTTGTTATGCATGGTAAACCCCCTTTAAACTATGTTGCTGGTAATTTATCTTAAACTCATTCTCCTTATTTTAATTATTATAAGACTGTCCTGTTTGTTCATATTTTATATCTGATAGTACTTCTTTATTAGTTTGTCAATGTTTACTAGTTATATAAGTCATTCATTTAAATCGTTGGACACATTTCTAATTTCTTTCTGTTTTAATTTTATCAAGTATAAAAACATTTTTAATGTGGCACTTCAACTCGTTTAAAACCGTTAATTTAAAAACGGTTTTGGTAAACGTTTCATAAATTTATATATAGTAACCGGACGCAGCAGACTGATATCCTGTTATTTTCTAAATATATCATCCTTTAGTGCTCCAGTATACATTCTAATGAATACCATATATAATAGCTAAGCTAAGCTAAGTATTTATCACTTTAGAATTATAAATTTAATGGCTATGGGGAACTATAATCAATCAAATTTTCTCGAGGCCATAGGAAGCCGTTTATAATCTTACAAAACATTCATTTCCTTTAATATTTTTTCTTCTTCAGTATTTAGATACAGTTATGAACTGCATCAGGAATTCAAATACTTGATTTAGCAGCTTTAATACATTAATTAATCTCATTTTTGTATTTACAAATTTGTATTTACACAAATTTGTATTTGTATTAAATTACGTTTATATACAAGTTGAGTTTCAAAGAAATATTATAATTATAATACAGCTGTCACTAGCCAAAACCAAAATCCACATAAACAACGATTTTGTGTTACGCTTATGTTTGTGTATTTTATTTTATTATATATTATATAATCTCATAATTATGATAAAAAAATTTGGACGAAGATAGAACTACATATTTTTGCGGATTTTGAACTGCGAAAACCTCATCTCTCACCTGTTAATAATTTAACGTTTAACTAAGTTAAATCTATCTTACGTATACAGAGTGGCCCACCGAAAGCGAAACAGACGTGTCTTCAGGTATTTAGACGCGTTTTAGCTTTTTGCAGTCACCTAGTTGCAACCCTAAAAGGGGGGTGCAGTTTATCCTAAAATTTTTAAATGGCAAATGGTATTTACCTATCATCTGAAAGCCCTAACTATTGGCTTTACAGAATTTTTGAATTCTGATCATTACTTTCCGAGTTAGTGAGCTCTAAATATTCAAACTATTTTCATTTGTTTTGTCACCTTGGAGATTAGTTGCTTAAAAAGTACTGAAACAGGTGAATTTTATTTGTAAGAAGGACAAATGTTTTAGCTATTTTAACCTAGTTTCAATTCTGAAATGGGGGTGCCCAACAGTGGCACAATGGTGTCTTCTAATCATTCAAAGTACACCGCTCCTGTCAAATTAGGAGGTAAGAACAAAGGACCAGCGATACGATCACCAAATATGTTATGACGATTGACTGTACCATTTAGATAAAAACAGGTTTCGTCGGAAAAACAAATATTAAAAAGAAAATGTGGATTATCAATATTCCGTTCACGTATGGTTTCAAAAACTGCATGCGTCGATCAAAATCATCTTCGTTAAGTTCATGTGACAACTTAATTTTGTGGGGATGGAACTTTTAGTGCTTTAAAACTCGTTGAATAGTGGTGCAATTTATACCCGATTCAGCAGTCAAATTGTCTTGGTAAACAGAGCAATCAAAATTACAGTCAATATACCTTATTAAAACGCAATATCGTATTTTAAACAAAACTGCTCCTAATAATTAAACCATTAATTGATTCACACTTACCTATATGTATTGCAATTCTGAGATAAATGGTGTTAATACACCAATAAATCTTTATGAAATTAAATCTTTTTTTTTTACATTTTTACGATGGTAATTAAAAATTTTGAAAAGCATAAGTCGAAATTTAACAAACATGTGTAAGTAATTTGTCAAAATCGCTTGACATTGCTTTACATTCTACAGTTGCAACAGTCGTATATATTTCCACACTGCGTTTATATGGTTGTGCGTTTACAATCTTGTTTCCTTTGGGTGACAGTAAATTATCCAACATATCTTTTCATAAAATAGTTTTTCTATGCATCTAGTAAATGAAATGAATAAGCGGCTTTTCGTAGTAGGTTTTCATCTCGCTGTAATAAGCATATGACCGTCTAATGTGCTCGCACGTGAGCTAATTTATTCATTAGTTAAATGCATTTTGCAATATGATGTGATAAAACTGATGACTGTATTTATGATTAATTTTAACCATGACTTCATTCGTTTAAAGTCAGACACCGAATATTTATTTTAGGGTAATTAGCGACAACTTGATAAAATAATATACAACTAATTTTAAAAGATCGTTAGAGCTTTTCTTTTAAATGATCAGTTGTTGTTAATCATTTGTTGTCATAAAATCATGTCGAAAATCATGGATTAATTATTTGTAAAATGCTTACAAAAAGATTTAATCCCACTGTACCCGTTTGTTTCCGGAGCAAACATTCAATTATTAAACAAGTTTACCGAATTGTAGAACTAATTTAAAATACATTTGAAGAGCAAAAGTACTGTCGGCAGTTGTTTATGCACAAGTACA
>JAFFZR010013773.1:0-19839 GCA_018397195.1 Lethrus apterus | reverse complement strand
AGTGTATAAGACATTATGGTGGCGCAACACATTATTAATTTTTTTGAAGAAGTTATCAGTTTAATTTTTATCAAATTTTGATAATTTATTAGTCGAAATCGAACATACTTGTATAGTAAAAATTGTTCAAATAAAATAATTATTACAGGGTGTTCTTTTTTCTATGTCACTTAGTATATTAATTTCATTAAAATATGAGAAAAAATCATGTAAAATCCTTAGCGCAACTTGTAGAGTAATAATAAATAAATCGTCAATTTTGCGTTCTTTTAATAGTTTTTTTATTTCAAAATTGTTTTTGTAATTACATTAAATTTTTAATTTATGCGAAATACATAGGCAAGTGCATTACAGCATTGTATGTGAAGTTGCTTACCAACGGTTGCCTTAACTGTGAGATCATAAACGTCAAATATTTCACGTTTTGTGCTTTTAGGTTATGTACGTTTGTGCATAGTTTTATATGCCCCGTTATTTAACATTGCTGGACATGACTACGAATTTTTCAAAATCTTTGCTAAAAACTTGCCTAAAATCTTTTAGTGCTAATAACAAAACAATACAAATACGCTCGAACAGCACCTACAAAGCTGCCGTTTTAAAAGAAGCCCACCAACCTTTAGTAATCGAAGAGAAAACTCGCTCGAAATTGAGTAAGACAGACGTAAGGATAAAGGTGCATTACTGTAGTGTAAATTCCTTCGATACGTTAAGTTTTCGTGACAGTAGTAAGGAGCTACCGTTTGTACCTGGGTACGAATTGGCTGGTGAAGTTTTAGAACGCGGTAGCAAGGTAACCAACGAACAAGTGTTGGTTGGTGAAAGGGTGGCTGCCCTCAGTTTGGACAAGTTTGGTGGCTTCGCTGAAGAGTGTGTTGTATGATGTACAGATGTTTGCTGATTTTGTCCTAATATGCCTTAATTTAAGGTAAACGTTAACGATTGTTTTCGAGTACCCACCAATGTTACGTTAAAAGATGCTGCTGTGCTAACTTACGGTCATACTTTGGCTGTTTATACTTTCTCGAAATTATGCACCATTAAGGAAGATAGTAATGTTGTAGTATCTGCTGGACCGGCTGGATTGGGAATGGCAGCTATTGATGTTGCTGCCAATATGTTCAAATCAAAAGTATGTGATTTCTGTCATTCAATATCAAATCTAATAAGTAATACGATATTTATGTCTGCTTAGGTTATGTTCTGTGTAATTATCCACATAGATCATACACATATTTGCAAGCTATTTGCTATTTATGTCTTATTATAGGTAATTGCCGTTACGGATTCGGAAGACAGATCCGATTTAATGAGAGATCGTGGTGCATTTGGTACTGTCGTCTATAATCCAAAATTACAAAAAGATATTTTATCAATGACGGACAAAAAAGGTGCACAAATCGTTTATGACGCTGTTAGTGATTTCATGTTGGATGGAATTGGCACTTGGTATGAAAATACATGAAAATGTATATTTTGATTTTAAAATTGTTTATATTAGTGTTTCGAATTATGGTCACATATTCTATGCGGCACCACTGTCGTTTAAAACGATACCAGCGCCACCTTGCCATTCGTCCTCAACTATTGTAAGTTTACGGGCGCTCAGGTTGCAGGATCCAAATTTGTATAAATGTATGGTAAATGATACGTTAGATCTGGCACACGAAGGTATTCTGTCTGCACACGTAAGTGCTAGATTTCCCATTGATGAAATTAATAAGGCAATTGAATACATCGATCAGAAGAAATGTACAGGAAAAGTAGTTGTTCATATAACGTCAAAATCGACCCCTAAACAGTAATAGACTGATATCATTAGTATTGCATAATATGATTAAGTTTTATTGTATTTTTTTCATGTATTTATATATTTAGAAATGATTTTAATTGCAATTCGATATTGTTGTAATGTAGTTAATAAAAAATAAATCCCTGTATATTTTTTATTTTATATAAAAAACATAATTTACATCACTATAGTTAAAAAAAAAGATATCACAACTTAATTGTATTTTATAATAATTTTGAATGAATAATTTTCTTTATGTATACGTTTTGCATCAAAAGATGATTGAATGACAACTAAATGATGTGAATAATAAAATGAACATAATTTTGACTAGAAATTACACAAACCATTATTCTTAAAATATTAAATATTAAAATTATTATTAAATTCTTAATTAAGCTACGTTTTACAATTTCATTGACATTACAATACATTCATGTTAAATACTCGAAAATTAACCACAGGATCACTATAAAAATTATTAAGTTAATCAAGACGACTATAAAAATGCTTTGCACCATTCTATGTAGTTATAAATTTAAAATTTAGAAAATGATTTATAATCAGTATATAGCCAGAAGTATTATCACGACTTATAAATAAAATACGAACAATTATACAATTAGTTTTGCTAGCTTTCCTTATCCGAATTTGTGTGTCTGCAAGATTCGACGAATACACCTTTTCCCCTGTTAGAAATCTCCGCATAATCCCTTTTACTTCTTGCGCACAATTTGCTAGAAAATTGTGTGTCCCTTTTACTAAAAATAAAATAATAAACATTTAGAAAATAATAGTAAAAATCAAGTTTACCCCCTTCCTACCAATTCCAACTCATCGACGGCAATGCTTTTCACATACAGATGATCGTTACACCAGAACAAGCACAAAGTTCTAGGCTCAAGAACGTTCATATCGTACTCCCAGTTGAGCTCAACTTTCTTGATGTTTCCACCCAGATCTGCGGGATGCGATAAAACCATCGTGTACGTCGAACCGTGTTCCAATTTCATGTCGACGTTTTGTGTTAAATCCATGTGAATGACCCCAACGGGACTGTATATGGACGCTTTTAAAAATCCTTGCACCCAAGTTTCCGCCGTTGGAGGCTTCGCCAATTCCAAACTTATCCTATACAATCGATCTGTAACGATTTTATACAGGAATTTTATTTATTTTTAATTTATTTGACTTACGACAGTATGGAAATTCACGCCCCGTCGACGTGAAAAATTTGGAACCGACGTTCTCTTGCAGTTTTAATTGGGGGGAAATTTCATTTTCCAAACCCGGACTGGAATCGGAATGATAACCCATGAGGGCACACGAACCGGAACCGGGTTTGCAACCGAAGCATTTTCCCGCTAAAAACTGTTGATAACTGGAACACTGATGGGCTACGAAACGACTTTATTATGAATCGGTACAATAAGTATTTTTTACCTATATATGGACATTGGCCGTTAATGCTATCTATAAACAACTTGATCGCTCTGACATGATTACATGCAACCAAAACTCTCGAAGCTTCTTCAAGACCATCCCTATTTAAATTAAAAGTAGGTTTAATTTTAAATATAAAATTTAGAACATGTAGGACAATTCAGCAAAGTGGAAGCAAAAGATTTAAAAAGAGAATGAGGGCACTGGATGACAGATTGTTAAAGGATGGACGGAGGAAGCTGGAGCAGAAAGATTTAATCAATTTAAATATCTAAAAGGGTGTAATTTTAAATGCCAATAAAGTTTGCTTTTTTACAAAAATACCTAATTAGTGTTAAAGGAACTAAAGGACTCTGTGTGATATCACATCCTGGTTGTTCCTTTCCATTGTTTGGATAAAAATCCAAATGGCCACACGCTTGAGACATACCATACCCTAAAACCAAAGCAAATTCATTAAAATAAAACAAAAATTATCAAAAACGCAAATAATCAATTCCAGATAGCAGCCTCAAAATTTTAAATGGAATACGCGATTTTTTGAAAAAATATTTTAATTACAAAAAACCAACATACCCAAGAATAAAATACCTTTCCCGTCAGTATGGATCACGTCAACGAATTCTGCATCACTTGGATCCAAACGAACATGTGCTGGCATACCCTGAAAATATATGTGTAATAAAATATTAGTTACGTACGTTTCGGGGTGGAGTAAAAAGTCAACGCCATTGAAAACGTATATAAATTTGAAAGTCGGAACGAAACATCGAAATTAGTATTTTGTTCTACGTTACACTGCACATTCTAATTTTTTCCCCATCATTGGTAAACATGCGTATTTACATAGCAAGTTAAAAATTAGTAATTAATTTAAATTGTAATTTATATTGCTGACGGACTTTTACAATATAAATTATCACGTGTTTTTTTTAGTGTTAAATTTTTACTTTCTCTCACATACCTTAATATCCGAAAGTTGTGTGAAAAAATCGACTAACAAGTGTTGCAGTCAATTCAGAATTTTGTTTTAGAAATTTCGAATAATTTCAAATTTCTAAATGAAGAAACGCAAAAACTTTAATAACAATTTTTTTTTCGATTCATTCGATTTTTAGCTAAATGTAAAGGGGAACTTTTACTAAAAAAGTTTAATTGAGAAATTTAAGCATAACGATTTTTTAAAAAATAAACCAACCTGAAAATAAGGTTCCGCCGGATCCAAACCGGTTATCCTTCCAAGTCCTTTGACCATAGATCCCGCATATCCGGCAGTATGTGCTCCTAAAGAATGACCGATAACGTGAACATCACCTGGATCTACGCCGTAATTGTTCTGCAAAAATAAATTCTCTACATAAACAACAGCTAACAGATTAAAAGTTTTAACAGTAAATAATAATGACAATAACAGCACGTATACAGGCTGTTTACTAAACATGCAGCAAAAATACAAGGAGTTATTCCTTAGGCTATTTTAAGATTTTTTTCTTCTATGATGATTTTCGGAAAGACGCTTTATTTCGAAGATACAGGGCGATAATAGTTCGAAAACACCATTAGTTTAATCGTGGATTTCATACGTTGTGGATTATCATACGTTTCCATTGTTACTTTTCATTTTCTGTCTTTGAATTGATTGCGTATCGTATTTTCGTTTGATAATTAAACTTTTGTTAGTGAAGTTATTTAATATGGATCACTATACAAACGACGAGATGACCGATATGCTTTTAACGCCCTGTATCTTCGAAACAAAGCATCTTTCCAAAAATAATCCCAGGATAAAAAAATCTTAAAATCGTCTAAGGAATTAACCCCGGATTTTGCCACAAGTGTAGTAAACATCCTGTATAATACTCTACAGGATCATTCACGAAAGTGGTTCGTTAGAACTTTTCCGTGTTCGAGAAATATTTCAACTCTAATAACTTGGAATTATAAGCTACACCAACTGATCTCTTATTCTACAGAGTGAGCAATTGGAAGTGACCACCACGTGATCAAAAATTTTAAGGTGGCGACATTGGTAAGTTGGTACTGTGTTTATTACTATAACCTTAAAAGAAGAGAAGTGTCAAATTACTTGTTAGCTTGATCAGTACTTGTATACCTTGTGACTTCTTTAATACACTTAATACAGAAATAATTTGGAAAAAGGTTTTCATTCCAGTATTTATTAAAAAAACTTACAAGAAAATCACAGAGAAACGTAAAAAACTAGCGCTTTCAAACACGTTAAACGTCAGATGACAGAACGTAAATACAATAAGCAGTATGAGTAGCAGTAAAACAAAAAAATACACTGGTTTTGTAGCGTATGTGGTCACGTGGTGGTCACTTCCAATTGCTCACTCTGTAAATTATTGGCGCTCTCGTGCATACCAACTTTGTTATTTTAAGTGGAATATTATATTTTTTCATCGTTTTTCAGATTCTACTCACAATTCTACACGAAAACTTATAAGGGGTACCCTATACTAAAATCTAGCCGTTTTGGTTTTTTGTTGTTAAATAAATTTTACCTATTGCAGTGGTATATTGAAAATTTTATATTGCCGGAAGTACTGCACTTGAAATCTTAATTTTTGGCATTTTGCTCGTTGATACCATGGGCAACGGAATGGTGATGTTAAAGTTACCAGGAAGTATTCAGGGCCGCTCAAAATTAGCGACAACTTCCAACAACTTCAAATCAGTAAAACTCAATTTTTTTAAATGGCACCCCTGTATATTACTGCATTTTTAAATGCGCTTAGTAATTCTACATCGATTGTTATAAGGCATACAACCCATATTTTCTAATAGTTTTTGAGTTATAAGCAGTTTTCTAAATAAATCCCCTAAGAATGCCGTTTATCCCTTGTTTAGTTATCTTAGATAGCCTTGGATGTCATTATAATTATGTGTTATGACTGTCTAATTGGACTTGTCTTTTGTTTGACATTAGTATAAAGACATATGGCTGGTGTAGTAAATAAATACACATTTTAAATTTATTTTACATACATGGAGAATTTGAGAGAGTAGTGGATAGAACATGTCGTACTTTTAACGAAAGATATCCAAATTTGGGAACAATGTTCTGTCCACTCTCCCACATTCTACATGTATGTAAAATAAATTTAAAATATCTTTATTTGTGTAATTATTTACTACACCAGCCATATACTAATGTCAAACAAAAGAGAAGTCCAATTAGACAGTCATAATACTTAATTATAATGACCTCCAAGGCTGTCTAAGATCACTAAACAAGGGATAAACGGCATTCTTAGGGGAATTATTTAGAAAACTGCTTATAACTCAAAAACTAATAGAATAACTCCATGTTAATACTAAGCGCATTTAAAATGCAGTAATATACAGGGGCGCCATTTAAAAAAATTGATTTTTACTGATTTGAAGTTGTTGGAAGTTGTCGCTATTTTGAGCGGCCCTGTATACTTCCTGGTAACTTTAACATCACCATTCCATTGCCCATGGTATCAACTAGCAAAATACCAAAAATGAAGATTACAATTGCAGTACTTCCGGAAATTCAGAATTTTCAATATACCACTGCAATTGATAAAATTTATTTAAAACAACAAAAAAACTCCAAAACGGCTAGATTTTAGTATAGGGTACCCTTATAAGTTTTGGTGTAGAATTGTGAGTAGAATCTGAAAAACTGTGAAAAAATATAACATTCCCTTTAAAATAACAAAGTTGGTATGCACTTCCGGTACAACCGGAAGTGATACGAGAGCGCCAATAATTTAGAATAAGAGATCAGTTGGTGTAGCTTATAATTCCAGTGTTATTAGAGTTGAAATATTTCTGGAACACGGAAAAGTTCTAACGAACCACTTTCGTGAATGACCCTGTATGTATTTTATATGAAAAGCAATGGTTGCATTGTTCAGATGTGGAAATCTGGTTGAAAGTAAGTAAAAGCTTGCATGTAAAAATAGAACCGTCGTTTCTGCGGATTGAATTCGAAGATCGAAGCTCTTTGGAAAGAATTGTTTCCGATACATTTTTATTTTTTATACGTTTACAATTGTTTACTAAGGTGGATATTTGCATGGCCATTTGCATATTTATTATTTTATAATGTCAGGACATGGTAATTGCAACGTACACAATTTTTAGACCTTCTGTTTTGTAAAAATGCGTTATAAAAAATGTGTTTGTTCACTTCACGGTCTCGTACATAAATAAACAAAAGCAAGGCCTCGACTGACTCTTAAATTGGTAAAAAATTACCAAAGAAAACTTACAACAAGATAATTGATAAAATAGCCCAATTCCAATCCCACTAGTCGGGTATTCGCCGTTGCCTGCGTATAAAGCGGTAAACTTCCTCCGGCCCAGTCGACGATGACGACGTTCGCATCGGCCACTTTCAACAGTTCGTCTCGCATATCGCCGACCTAAAACACAACTTACAACAATTTAAAGTTACAAATTTAATAAAACTTGCGACTTGCATTTCAGTGAAAAAAAACTGAATTTTTAAGAACAGAATATCGAGCCATAACTAATAAATGCTCACGATAACATGTGTTTCACTTTTTTATACAGGATGAGTCGGGAGGATCGCACCAAACTCAAGGAGTGTATTCTGCACGTAAAACTAATTTTAAAAAATTCAAATGTTGTTATCCGATATTTATTTGTTTTCAAGTTACAGCGTCAAAACAAAATTCTCCATACATACTGTTCTAATCATTGCGTTCTTGTAATAAATGTTCAAAATATTTTCTGCTTCGTCTAATAAGGACGCCACTTGCTCTTCTGATTGATTCATGGCTTTCTTTAATATCGGCTGCATAATGTCTAATACGTTGATATTAAAGAAAGGCACGAATCCATCGGAAGACTGCAACTGGCGCCCTTATTAGTCGAAGCAGAAAATGTTTAGAAGTCAATGGCAGTATTTTTGAACATTTATTACAAGAACGCAATGATTAGAATAGTATATGAAAGGAATTTTGTTTTCACGCTGTAACTTGAAAACAAATTAAATATCGGATAACTACATTCGATTTGTTTTAAATTATTTTTACGTGTAGAATACGCTCCTTGAGTTTGGTGCGATCCTCCCGACTCACCCTGTATATATTCACAAAAAAGATAGATGTATTTCTTCACAGTGTTATAGTCGTGTTTAACGAAGCAGATTTTTCACTTTTTTATTGCCCTATTTCTCCACCACTTTTATTCTTATACATTCATATCCTGAAATTCTTTCATCTCAATTTTCCCTTTTCTTAAATCATTTAAAACAAAATGGGGCATCGTTAAGAGGCTGAAGAGAGATCGTATTTTGTGTCCACAACCGAAGACTCCGTAATGTAGACTTCTTGGGTTTTAATAAAATAACATCAAAATGTATCAATCGAAATCGATCTGAACGTCTATATAATTTGTAAAAATATGAAATAGAAGAGAAAATAATCATTGCCTTACGAACACAGATCTGTTTTGAAAACAACCAACAGGTTTAGGTATTTGATATTATTTGTGTCAATTTGAATCGACATATTGTGAAGGAATTGTCAAACTGTGAAAGGATGTAATGACAAATGACGTACATTTTCAAGAAACATAAAATAAATAAATTACAAGGTGGCCAAACACAATAAAAAAAATCTACTATTTTTGCACATAAAAATGTCCATATATACAAACATTAACTTGTCAAGACAAACATTCATTATGTAACAATGAAGCAATGATACGAATGGCGATTATAACGGTGTTCCGTTCTTACGTCACATTACTAACATTGTTCGGTGCTACTTACCCAATTTGATAGTGGAGTGTCGATGAAACCATGAATTATAAATTTGGTTTTCTTCTTGGGATCAAAGTTCGATTTCTTTATCGTTTTTTCGTCCTGAGCACGTAAAATTTGTCCCTGAAATCGTTTTCTACAATTTATTACGTTCGTTAATGTAACGACCAAAATCAATTCAAATCGAGCGAAGCAAAATGAGAACGAACATTCGTCTCTTTGCATAAAAAATATACAGTGTGTTTATTAAACATGCCTCAAAAATGCAGGGGTTATTCCATAGGCTATTTTAAGATTTTTTTTTGTCCTAGGATGATTTTCGGAAAGATGCTTTGTTTCGAAGACACGGAGCGTTAAAAACTTTTCAGAAAAAAAAAACAATACTATATTACTTACTATTACATGTAAAGATTACATACTTATACATAAAATGGATATCAGTCATCGCGGCGTTCGTATAGGTAGCGATTCATATTAGATAACTTCGCCAACAAAAGTTCAATTATCAAACGAAAATAAGAGACGCAATCAATTTTGACAACATTCAAAGACTGTATCGCCCTGTATCTTGGAAATAAAGGGCCTTTCCGAAAATCATCCTAGGAAAAAAGTTTTAAATAGCGTAAGAAACAACCCCCTGAATTTTTGCCGCATGTTTAGTAAACATTCTGTATATTGTAATAAATTTTTCTAAATGAGCATTTTCTATCCAATTATTTTAATTTTGAAATTGTTTCTTAAAAGCATACGGGTTCTTTGCTTTCACATTTTTAAAAATCTGAATCAATTCCACTTTTTAACATATCGATTACACATTTCAGGAATTAATACCAACCAATATTTTATTTTATTAAACATACATAAAGAAATCTTTACAAACAAACACAATTACCACGCATCAAAACCGAAATGCTTTTATTTATTCACATTAATTTGCACAAGATATTGTAGATATATTAAACAGATCTTACCTCCGTTGGATTAAGTTTCGTATACAGAATAAACCGGGTATTTATTACAGATCGTGGAAGAGGAAATACGTTGAAAGGCCGGACGAATACGTGATACCACGACCTCGTTATGTTCAGACATCCCAGTTCGTCGTAACATCGCGATTCATTTTCGACTGAAATATTAAAATTTATCGGACATTACTAGTACTTGAGATATATTGTAAGTATAAAAAAAGAACATGGGGCACGTAAATTGAGCAAAAAAAAAGTTTATTTTTGAAACACCTTAATGTGTATTTGTAAGGGGCTCATTACAACAAATTTCTCTTTCTTTTGTGGAATCACGTAATTCCACGCACACACTTTCAGCTATTGATGCGTTTTGTCGTAGGAAAATTTAAGAATTTGTTCAAATATTTGCTATCGACAAATAGTGAAAAAATAAATTAAAATGTGCAGACAATATTTATTTCTAGTTTTTATAATCTGTTTCGTTTTCTTAGGGTTGTGCCCTTATTATGCTCTTCTCTTCATGATAGCAGCCCTTTGCTTTACTAATACAAATGTATTTATATTTTGTGCACACAAATTTACGAGTATGTATTTTTTAAACTCAAAAGTTCTAACAAATAGTTGTAATCTTATAAAAAAAAAAAAAAACAATCGTAGTAATAATAACGAAGACCATTGATGTGAATGCGTGGATCGTTTATATTCGAACGTAATTAGGTGTTGCGAAGTGCGAAGAAAGACAAACTTCCGTCTATGAGCAAGAACCGCATTCTTTTCCTTTCCCCGACACTTCTCTAATCGGTGAACTATATAATTACCATCGGAAAGGTGGGCATACGAGAAGTACGTTTTTCATCGGCGTAAATAGCCCGTTATTATTTCATTAGATTTATGCGTCTATAATTATTATTTGAATTAACAAGCATTGAAAATTACTTAGTAAATAAATCGTAAAAATTTCAGTTTGGACGTTTCTGTTGACAAAAAATGTTATCAGTATCACGTATGTTGTGCTGTGTGACATTGATATTTGTGTGACTTCTACTGAAACACGATATGCAAGACTTTCATGATATTAATAAAATTATTTATTTATATTATACAGTGACAGGCATAAATGTTGCAACATATGGGAAATTTTTGTATTATTGAAATATGGTAAAATTCGTTTTGGGGGATAGGTTCAGCATGTCCACAAACCCAAAGATTCGTTTTGTCACATGTCACGTGACTACTAGTATGGCGGGTAATTTAAAAAATATGCTACTAATCTGTAAAAAGTGAGGTTAGAAGACATGATATCCCAAAAAGTTATTTGAAAAAGTTGCTTAGAATTCAATTCTGGGTATGTGCAAATTTTTGTAAACATATTTAAAAAACAATGAAAAATCACAATTTTGTCAATTTCTTTTTAAATTAAATTACATGTTCTTTTTTTGGGTTTTAGCCGCTCAACAGAAGTAAACTCTCTGAATTTGGTTAATAATCAAACAATTTTGTCAGTTCTTGCATAACTAACAGAGTTAAAGGTAAAAACTAGGTTTTCAGTATGCTAGTTGCTGTTGCAAGGGACTGTATAAAGTAGTACTAAATAAATTTTACTAAATAATAAGCAATAGCGAGTGACAAATAAGAATACAGATGCTTGTTAAGCATACAAATAATTTATTTATTACTACTTTAAACAGTCTCTTGCAACAACAACTATCGTACTGAAAACCTAGTTTTTACTTTTAGTTATGCTGTTAGTTATGCAATAATTCACAAAATTGTTTGATTATCAACCAAATTCAGAGAGTTTACTTCTGTTGAGCTGCTAAAACCCAAAAAAAAGGGACGTAATTTAATTTTTAAAAAATTGTGGTTTTTAATTTTTTTTAAATGTCTACAAAAATTTGCACATACCCTCAGAATAGAATTTTAATCAACTTTTTCAAATAACTTTTTGGGATATCATGTCATCTAACCTCACTTTTTGCAAATTAGTAGCGTATTTTTTAAATTACCCACCATACTAGTGATCACGTGACATGTGACAAAACGAATTTTTTTTGTGGACCTGCTGAACCTATCCCCTAAAACAAATTTTACCATATTTCAGTAATAACAAAATTTTCCATTTGTTGCAACATTTATGCCTGTCACTGTATATTATTATTATATTTGTATTCATATTAAAAATGTAACAAATTTCAATGACGAAATAAATACAAATATAATAAGAAAAAACGCTATTCAAACTCATCACTCTTAAAAAATTTCCAGCTTATACAGGGTGAGTCACGACTGACGCCACGGAGTTTTACGGCAAAACGACATATATTCTCCAACTTCTGTTGCAGGTGGATTATGTAAGTCAATAAGGGCTACATTTTAAAAATAGTTTCAAATATACAGGGCGCTCCAAAAAAGAGTGGCATATCGAAGTTATACTTTTTCTTATGGAACACCCTATATTTCAACACATTTTTGAATTGTACGTAAAAAATTAGCCTGACTTTTATAAGGGTTCCCTATACCTAAATACTAAGAGTTCTGACTTATTTCGAATTTTCTTAAAATGTAAGATTTTAGAAAAAAGAATGTTATGCCCAAACTAAATTAATTATGACAAATTTGCTTTTAGGTCTAGATAATAGACCAGTCCCTTAATTTATTTAGCAATTTACTACTACAACTTTTTCTACGGGGTGTTCACAATTTTCAGTACCATTATTAGCAAATTCAAACTGTAATATCGGGCTTATTTTAAATGGAACGCACTGTATTTTATAAGTTTATCGTGTAGCAAATTTAATTGTCTTTCAAACTGTGTCAGGTTTCACTATACCTAAATCTTTAAGTTTTGAAGTTATTTAGGTATTTTGGTAGCACCATCTAACTGCAACCACATTTTTCGTCTATTATTTAAAGGAACATTTCCTAAAAGTGCTCAAAACTATACGTACCTATCTAATTAAAAATTACAATTGTAATTTATTACTACATAATCATTATTTACTACATAAATGGCAAATTAGTCATTATGTTTGATTAGATTTCAGTGGTCACTAGAAATATTTTTATAAATGTTTCAAATCAAGTTACTACGGTCTCGATCAGATATATTTTCTGTGTATTTTAGTCATCGCACCATAAACATTGATTACATTAATTATAATTCAGCATACTGCATAAAACTCAATATTTTGGACACTTTTAGGAAATATTCCTTTAAATATTAGACGAAAAATGTGGTTGCAGTTAGTTGGTGCTCCCAAAATACCTAAATAACTTCAAAACTTAAAGATTTAGGTATAGGGAAACCTCATACAGTTTGAAAGACAATTAAATTTGCTGCACGAAAAACTTATAAAATACAGGTTGTTCCATTTAAAATAAGCCCGATATTACAGTTTGAATTTGCTAATAATGGTACTGAAAATTGTGAACACCCCGTAGAAAAAGTTGTAGTAGTAAATTGCTCAATAAATTAAGGGACTGGTCTATTATCTAGACCTAAAATCAAATTTGTCATAATTAATTTAGTTTGGGCATAACATTCCTTTTTCTAAAACCTTACATTTTAAGAAAATTCGAAATAAGTCAGAACTCTTAGTATTTAGGTATAGGGAACCCTTATAAAAGTCAGGCTTATTTTTTACGTACAATTCAAAAATGTGTTGAAATATAGGGTGTTCCATAAGAAAAAGTATAACTTTGATATGCCACTCTTTTTTGGAGCGCCCTGTATATTTGAAAATATTTTTAAAATGTAGCCCTTATTGACTTACATAATCCACCTGCAACAGAAGTTGGAGAATATATGTCGTTTTGCCGTAAAACTCTGTGGCGTCGGTGGTGACTCACCCTGTATATATCTTGAAACCGATTCCAATCTAAAGAAAGGCAAAAATAGATGTGTAAGAACAGATCAGATTCAGAAAAAGCAATAATATAGTAATAGAACATAAAATGTATTTTCGAGAGAATGGCAGAACATTTCCAATTTATAAATTGTTATGTAGGAATAAAGACGAAGCAAAATATATTGGATAGGTCGCCTTGGGAAGATAACTGGATGATGGTACGCAAAAAAGTGAATTGTAATAAAATGAGGAAAAAATAAATAAAGAAGAAATTGTAAGGACTTAAAGGAAAAAAGTTACAGTAAGAACAGTACAACTGAATGCACTTTAACATTGTGCATTATTTAAATAAATAATTCATTATGTCACATTTACGGAATTTATGTTTCCAAAGTTCAATTTCTTACATCTATGGACGTAAATACACAACAAAGGTTTGTTTTTCAAAGTTTTTTTTTTTATGTCGAATTTGATGTTTTTATTTGCATCAAATCGTTTTGGACTATTGAGCACGCGACGATGGTAAACATATTCAACTTTCTAGTCTCGTAGATGTTGCAGTTAAACTTGTCGACTCGTTAAAATAAAGACAATAAAAAATCCCTGCTTTTGGTGAAATTGTAATTGGTGCAATAGGAGAAAGTGCGTTTGAAGAAATAATAATATATAAACAAGAAATAATATAATTAATTTCATCGGAATCTAGACTTTAAAATCTGTTCGTTTCGAATTTGATATGTTTATTTAAATAATTACGTTCGGGATTAAAAAAAAAAAACAATGCGGTTATCATTTTGCTTTCTAATAGATTGTCCATTCTAACAACGTACTATGTACGCAAACTGAATATTTATTTAACAAAGCCAACAAAATAAATGTAAAATGTATATATAAAATGTACCGCCTCTTAAGTAGACACTTTGTTGTGAAAGTAATCTTCAATTGAAATTACAATTATTTTCAAAACATAGACATTAACAACTAATGTTATTGTTCCATTGTTACTTATTGGTTGAAAAAATTATTGAGCAAATTTACTAATCTTTTGTGAACAATGAAACAAATCAAAAACAAAAGAAAAACAAAACATCGAAATACTTACAAGGTAACCACGGTATGTTAACTTGGAGTTTATCGGATCTCGCCCAACTGAACGGATCGAGAATGCCGCCGTTCGCGAGTCGCAAACTCCAAACGATCAAGTTGAAAATCACCAGACAAATTAGTCCCTCTCGCCTCATTTCGGTAGAACAAACATTTAATTCGGGGTTTCGACGAGTAAATCTAACGAACCCGTTCCTTTCACAAACAAATTTATTCAATATGAATGTCCACGTGAATTATTGTGTAGTTATGTAATTATGTAGTTTGAAGTATACGTGCGATGCGTCGTCGGATTGCCTGCGAAGAAATAAATTATGTCATATCGATTGAAAACATGCGAACAGTAACTTTGCTTTAAGATTATAACTTATAACCAACCGTTTGGAAAAAAACATTCAGAAGCTGCCTGGAAAGCTACGCTTAATAGGTTATACTACGTTACACTTCGAATGTTCGTTTTGTAATTTTCTTCTTCTTACAAACGAGTCAAGACTTCCATATATCTTGAAGTGGAATACGGAGATTCAGTTTTTCATTTCCTAAAATTATTTTAAATTAAACAGCATGATTCGTTGAAAAATTGATTAAAAAATTGATTACCATGAACATTACAATTATTATCGTTATTAAAGTTTTCTTGGGCGTGTTGGCGGATTTAAATAATAAACTTAAAACAAATGGCTGAAGAAGATGAAAATGATTACCGAAACGTATCGTTCGTCAGAAAATAAACATTTGAAAACATAAATAATATTATTTAAATCAGCCAACAAGACCAAGAAAACTTCAATACCAATATTATTTAAAACCACTGGCGAAAACAAATATAATATTCTATATCATGATTATTATTAAATGTATTTAATTGAAATTGACATCGCGCTTCCAAATCTGGAGGAGAAACAAAGGGGCTATATCCTCCACCCCTCAAGAACAACGCGGCGCACTCATTGGCGGATATAGAAACTGTGTACAATGTAATAAAAGATAAAAGAAAATAGAAAGATTAAGAAAAAAGTTAAGTTGGGTTGGGTTAAGTTCAAATCAAAATACCAAATATATCCTAAAACTATATATACCTCATCGTGGATGCAGCTGAAATATCTTTTTGGGAAAGATCGCAAAAGTTATGTTATGTAATAGGTAGATGCCAGTTTTTAAATATTTATAAACACAAGTAAGAAGAACAAGTAAAAGAAATTTGAGACATTTTGTTCTTTAATGAAACATTCCACAATTTTAATGAGATTAACGACCTACTGGTGGGGGTTTTCAGGACGCACGTTTGTACATACGTGCGATGACAATAAACTTGTATTTTACAATTTTGTAAATTGTAACGAATAACAGTTCTTTGGACGATTTCCCACTAAACGCATACTAAACATGTCCTTGCACGTCGAGTAACTGGCAAAACCCGTGTAATTAATTTTATTATGGTCTTGTTGATATTTTTGATGTGTTTTATTATATAGGTTATTAGGATTTCAAAACTCATTCTACATGGTGGGACAATTTTCATGGGGAATATAAGCAGTACAAAAGAGTATGTATGGCTGGTCACCTTAGTTGTCTGGGTTGTTGGGTTCGCTCCGTCATTAAAATTCAAAATTCAAAAGGGTAATGTACTCCTTTATTATTATTAAGAGAGTACAAAATACAAAGTACATTTTTTTACATATTTTTCTTGGAGCATTTTTTCCAAACGGGATTCCAAGATTTAATGAATAAAACTAATAAATTTAAATGAATAATATTATTATTTTAATGAATCGTTTAAAAAATATTTTACGATTTTTATGACGTTAAAATTCGTTATTTCGTAAAAATAAGATTTTTGACAATTTGCAACAAAAAAAATTATAATATTTTAGTAAGTGGTCGACAATAATCTACATTGACTAATTTTCAATATTTTTAAGATTAGAATCTTCTCCATTTGGACATTATGCAATGCAAAATAGTTTTTTTTTTATTTTGTAATAAATGAGAAACTAATTGTACAATTCAATGATAACTTATTTATAACATTTATAATGTTTAATACTTTTCCATAACAAAGAAAGAAAACGTACCTTGAGAGAAATTTCACAAAATCCCTATCTGCTGTCTTCAAAGCACCTACTGCACACCACTAATTGATCCATCCGTTCACAACAATCTGCAAGTTTCACTTCGACAGTCGTTTAGTAATCCGAATTAACTTTGACCAACATTACTGACCTACTCGTACGAGTAAACAAACGTTCGACCACCGCAACCGAACCAAGAATGACGATGTAAAAGCACCTACATCTCTCCTATATCGACCTCTCACAAGCAATGGCTTGCGAGTTACACAAGATAAAAACATTGATTATGCAAGGAAGAAATTCAGTGAAAAGCTTTCTCTAAACGAGTCCCGATCGTCGTGCGAGGTGTGCGATGAGAATTCGCACACGAAACCACGCACATTTGACCGAAACGTTCTGCCGAAATTAAGGAACGATACGGGTTCGTATGTTTGTTGTGCGTTTGTAAATGTGTAATGAGAAATTTGTCAAATGTTTTGTTTTGTGTCTTACGGGTACATAAATGTCGAACTGAATTGTCTCACTGAAAATATTTATCCATCTTCGTCCTTTCTTCTGGCCTTATGTGCTATAATATTTATCCTTTCTGGGAATTCCTTCCCATTTTTCAAAATGTTCAAGATAGCTTAGCTTAGCTTTGATGAAAGACTTTAATTTAATCGAATGAAAAACCGCCGTTACCATTAAATTTTCACATTTAAACAATTATGATTATTATTTCATTAAAATTATAAGCGAGTCAAAGGTTGATCAATGACAAATTTTGTTCAAACTAAATTTACTACTACACACTACACTTAAGCGGCTCTCACACCAGAGCAATAAACAACAGGTAATATTTTTTTTAACGAGGTCTGAAATAAATCAAGAATTGCTATTTCAAAAAATTTCGTCATATGAAGAACATAACCACGTCGTCTGCTCTGGTGCGAGAGCCGTCTTACTTAGTAACAGTTCCTAGGCTCTAATTACTTAATTACACTTAATTAGCGTGCATATTTTCATTATTTTCTTAATAATCATACCATACCTTCGACAAAATTGAAAAAAAAAAATGTATATGTATATGCGACGATGATGGAAAAACATCTCATTTGATCTAGAAAGTTTGTTTACAAGTGCAAGACGATCCTTACATAACAAGTGTGCGAGGAAGAAAAATGCCGCGCCTGCAATGTCGAAATCGGCACAGAAAAGAAATTCCTAAGGGTCGACCCACATAAATGCTCGAAGATTGTGGATTTTATGTAATCGCAAACATTACGCAGCGATGGGAACCTGTTTTGAAAATTCACTCGCTGCACAATTCAAAATTCAAAATCAACTATGAACTGAGTTTTCGAGTTCAGCATCTACCTGCATTCATCAGTAATCCTCGCAAATATTTCATCTTTATTGTGTAATTTTTCATGCGCAAAGGAAAACATGATAATTTCTATCAATTGTATATTTAATTACAACATTAACACTTTCATTTATCACAATTTCGCTCGATCACAATAAATAATCTAATGGTATATTATTAATTTCGCGCTACCTCAACGTAACATTAAAATTCAATTTCCTTCCTCATTCATACCGCGCGCATTATATAAAGCGCAATTTATATATTTAATTTTGCCGGAGGAAATGGAATTTCTATTGTTCGTCTCTATTCCGTGTTTTTTGTCGCGTGTTCAAGCGATATTCATGCGAAGTGCATCGTTACGACAGTCACGACAATGATCATAATCTTGCAATAATTTTTATCGAAATTGGTAGGATGACGTGCGTAACTTAAACATGAATGTAATTTTGTAATTAGTATTTTGTGCACGTAGTTGACCGATAGTAAATACTTAAATCGAAATTGAAATAATTTAATTGTTGGATTAATTAATATAATATAATATTTTTGTGTGGTTAATATTTATAATAATATCTAGAAGGTAGACTTTTTAGCCAAAGAATAAATTAAAAATTAGTTAAACCAATAAATAGATTTCGGCCTGTATTCACCAAGGCTAGTTAAATCACTAGTTTACTAACTGCCGATTAAATAAAATCTGTAGATTAAAATTAACTGACGTTTCACCAAACAAGTTGTGATTTTTAATTTAATCCCTGGTTAAATAAAATAATTAATGTTTTTGTTTGATTTTTTAGAATTATGTGATCAAAATTAGTATAATATTGTTTCTTGACCTCATGTTATTCGTTTATATAGTCATTTTGTCCATGTAAGTAGCCTTAAAAGTAAATTTTCATCACATCAAAATATTTGAGGTTAGTTGTAGATATAATATTTAACCAACGAAAAATCTAGGGATTATTTTAGTCGTGTGATTTAACTACGGTTAAATCTTAACCTTGTTTGGTGAATTGCATTTTGAATCTATCTAGTGATTTAGTAGCAAGTTTAATAAATCTACAGATTATAATAGTTAACTAGCGTTGGTGAATACGGGCCTTAGGCCGAGTTGCACCAACGCAAATTAGTTAATCTGCGATTAATTTCTATAGGAATAATTATTATAACAATAGACATGACAATAGTTTCTATAGAAAGTAATCCGGATTAATTAATCGTCGCTTGGTGCAACTGGGCATTTTAGTCTATTATACCACGTTCATAATTTCGAAAGAGTGAATTAAAATTCTCACTTAAAAAATTCGCCTTCTGATTGGCTACTTGCGACGGTTATACTGTTGTATGTCGCATTTTTCTCGATTTTGAGTATTCGGTGTTACATTGTTGTATTTGCATTGGACTTTGACACTACAGAGTTTGAAAGTTCTATCTCACATCCTAAAACGTAATGTCACCAGAAATACATAGTTGCATCGAGAA
>JAFFZR010013772.1:0-20051 GCA_018397195.1 Lethrus apterus | reverse complement strand
TTTAAAGAATGTTTCCATAGTGAATAAATAACAAACGTCAAATATATTTATTACCCGACGAAGATCACGAAACACATTTTTATATTTCTTAATATTGTGTGTCGTAATAAATATATTTTATTGCACAACTTGAGTTTTAATTTGGTTGCACGCTCAAGAAAGAAAAAAAAAGATAAGTATTACCACATGAAATTCTGATTGTCTTCATTCTTAGTGAAATTTAAACTCTAATAGGTACAAAGTAAATCGTAAGCTTCCACCGCCGTTGTCAGTTTCATTTTACATTCCTTTTCGTCTTAACTTTATCCCAAAAATCGGTACCATAATTTACATCATTATACAAAAATTCAAACCCCTCATAAAATAATTATATCTCTTTTATGCCTTCATTAAAGGATAATTAAGAATTGTTAAGCAACCAGTTCGTCGAGATTCCTTAATAAAAAAATCTGCGTTGGAGAGAAAATAAGGCGACATCTAAACTAAATCTCGTCAGTTAATTAAATTTCCAATAATGCACAAGGCGTACAGGGAACAATAGCATGACGCTGTAGTTAGCTGCGAAAATACGATAATGAATAATAATCTCTTTGGCATAACTCAGTTCACAAATTAATTAGCCCGTATCCAACGACACCTACAGAATTTACGTTCTGATGTTATGCATGCTAAGTTTATTCGAATATTAGTATTTAATGTCCAGGAAAGAGAAATATCATGTAACAATAAATTGTTTTCATTTATTGTGTTATAAAACATTTTTAAATTGCAATTGGTAATTGGGCAACAAAATACGATGGATTTATTTCAGAGCAAATTTTAGGTGTCCGTAAATCGAAAATATGAAGCTTTATTAACATAGTAGACTAAATAATGAACATTCTAGCGCTACTGCTGTTGAGCATGTTGTCATTGAAACTGATACAATAACAGCACAAGAAAGTCTAATGCAGTTCGCAAACCAAAAATATGTTTAGACTTAATGTTAAGGTGCAAAGTCCTCTAACCAACAATAAAATTAATAATAACATGTTATAAAGTCTTGATTTCTTAAAACTATTTGCAAACAAATACAAAAATGAGTAATTTAAATGATTCTTAGATTCGTTTGTATGGACATTACCACAATATTAAATTTTATTTAACACAACATGTTTAGGAAATTAAACGCAATTTAAGGTAAATTAACTTCCAAGAATTTAATTGTAATTATAAAGTAGAACACACTCTTTGTATAAGGAATGTAAGGTACCCTGAGAGCCGTATTTCTGCTCAACCGGTGAAATAATTGGATTAATAATTACACGCTTGCTTTTAATTGTAGCCTATAAAAACTACTATAAAATTGTTATGAATTTTAATTTTATACTTTATGATTCAAAAATTTAAATATTACGTTATTTTATAATTTTATAACACACACAAGAAATTTTTTTTTTTTTTTATTTTAAAAAATTATGACAATTATTTAATTTCGCTAGTAGTCATATAAATAAATCATTTAAGAAATTGTTCCTAATTTCACCCAATATTAATATTAATTTATATAAAAAAAAGTCTGTTTTATGAACATAGAAACGCCTTATAAACAACTCAATAAGACTAATAGCAATTATGTCCTTGGTATTTACAGTACCATCATTATTTAATGTTTTGAACAAACAACAATTTCAACATTTTATTCCAATTTATTTGAGTCATGCATTTTTGACAATTTTGATTACTATTTAACCATCTACGAGTGTACTTATCATCAACTATAAGTTATATTCAATAAATTAATACATTTATTCCTATCAACTCAGTGCCACATCGACCCTTACATACTGGCAGCCTTCCCGCCTATATCCTTATACGTACTTAAATTACATCGACCGCCTTCAAATCTTATTTTCTAGCCATTCCGCATCTATTATTCTTCAGTACGCCTGAGTTTTCCGAATATCTACTTTTTCGTGCCTCGGACCAACACAATGAGTTAACCAATACTTCATTTAACTATTTAGTCGCCATTATTTTCAATATTTATTTCTTTAAACTGAATATAAATCGTACTGTAATTAACGTTGTTAACGTTCAACTCGCTAACATTGGTATTCAATTAACTAAGTTAAAAAATTAGTGGCACTGCAAAAAATATATATGACCTCATTTTTGTGCGATAAGCAACTTCAATAATTAATTGTTTAAGACATGTTTAGAAGTTCTTTACATAAAATTTTAATAAGAGGGTTTCAGGATTGCTTTAGAAACATTGGAATACTTTAACTTATTCCATCTTAATCGATTTGATTTTTATTTAATTTTATTCAAAATATTAGCGTCAGCTAATGAATTACAAAGAAAAAGATACGGTCGTTTATAACAAAACAACTAAATTTAATTATAAATGCATTCTGTAAGATGTCGACGATTAAATCAAATTTAATTTTATCAAATTTATTTAGACAATTCATCACTACCTCGAGTAAGAACACTAGAGACGATAACTTACGTATCTTACAGTTCAATTTATTAACAGACAAATCAGTTTATTAACAGACGTGACAGACGTGACATTCAACCCCAGTTTGTAATTTGAGACAAGCAATTTCTGAAGTATATTAATTTAGAACGACATGTTTAAATGTTTTTACGTACTTGCATGTGTTACCAAATATCGCAGCAAAGGGTTTTTCTTCATTAAACTATTTTGCAAACGTGCTGCTTTCACACAACAGATCTGCATAATGAAGTTATAATTGATCTTAAATCTTGTCACAATAATGGTATTGACTATAACAGAATTATTATTTTTAATCTTTTAAATACCCATACCTGTAAAGCAGTGGTGTCGTGCACGCGGCCCCCAAGACCTTAGAATGCAGCCCTTTGAATTTCAATTACGGAGCGAACCCCACACTCATATCCACCTTTTTCAATTTCACCAATTCATACAACATTAAATTTTTTAAAAAATTTCTCTTTTGAAATTCAATTACGGAGCGAACCCAAGCTATTCTGCAGCACGAAGACTCTCTGAAATTGTATTTGGTGGCCCATATTCATATAAGAGTTTGACACCACTGCTGTAAAGCACCCTATATTATAATAAAATCATATGAAATCAAAAGAACGTATGCACAAAGTTTATGCGACGTTAATATTTAGAATAAAATTTGTAAATAAAAAAAACATATAAACGTAAAATAGGCTATTGAAGGGAAAATTCTTTTTGTGCTTTTGTCGTCAACAGTAAAGCATAACTTCAGTGGAAAAAAAACATTTTAGTCCTACAATGGAGCAAGCTCGTAATTTAATTAAATATATGGTGATCATACCATTTGCATGACTTTTCGTTTTATAAAAGCAGATAACATCACAATTCTTTTCATACGCAAGGATTTTCGGGTCGTCACAATGTATTTCTGCCGTGTGGCCTTTATCCCTGTCCTACTCAGATAACAAGTATAAATCGCCCGAACAACCGAGAAGATCAACCCTTTAAAGGGTGCCGACTTGCTTTATCTATTTGTATAAATAAGCGCTCGCATTTATACGATTATATTACTCATTTGACTTTTGAACAAACTTTAATTGTATAGACCCATTAAAATATTAATAATAATATTAATTAATAATTTTATTCAAAAATATATATTTTAAATGCAATTATTTATTGAAAGAAATGCATTCATTTTCAAAATTTAAACTGTTCACTCGGTTGAAAGCTGGAAAGCACATAAATAAGTAAAGCGACGGTGTTCCCTCCTAAGACGTATTGGTAAATTCTGCTTAAATTACCCTTTTTATAGGCTTAGTTAGATCGATCGAAGGCACAATTTTCATTATTGTTTTAAAAATCGTAATCTTTGTAACGGCGACATCCAGAGTTAACGCTTATCTGCAATGTGATTCATAAGACTTACGTTTCTGAATTTAAATGCAAAGTAAATCTCTCGTTTATATCTGTCTAAGTTGTAGACCATTGAGGATTTTTTTTAAGACGATTCATTGCAGTTTTAAAAGCTTGCCGCTTTCTGCAAAAAACTGGATATTAAAAATTTACATAATTTAAATAGAAATACTAGTATATGTATATACAATAATAATATATGTTTTAATAACCTATTAAAACAGATTTTACCCGCGAGAATCTACGTATCAACATAATAATAATATATCTTTATCGGCAAATTTGTTAATAAAATATTGTCAGTCTTATAAGTATATTAATATCATTGATAATCTCGTTATATTTTTTATAGAAAAGGAAGAAAATGTAAAAAATATACTGGCGGCCAACTAGCCAGAATTTCGAAATGATGCCCTGCCTGAGAACGTTACATTTCACAAATAACAGAATGATTGTCAGAGAAAACTGAGAAACTGATAGCCATTTCCACAAGAAGGATATCCAGATCCTATGTTGGGCGAATAAGAAATGAAGACCTAGATAGTCATGCTGAGGACGATATTATGTTCTGGCCAGATCTTGCATCCTGCCATTACGCCAAAATTGGCTAACCGTATTAATTTAATAATTTTATTACATATGAAAAAGTTAATTATTATATGTTACAACAGTTTAAATAAATTTATTTATTTTTTTTTGCAAAAAAGATATCAATACTCCTTTTTGACCTTTTTAAATCACGAAGCCAAGCCAACCCATACAACCTATACATTAATATCACAAAAGTTTAAAACCGACCTTTTGAATTTCAATCACTGAGCGAACCCAACCCATATACAACCTACACATTTATATCCTAAAATTTTAAAAACCGACCTTTTGAATTTTAATCACTGAGCGAACCCAACCCATATATACAACCTACATATTTATATCCTAAAATTTTAAAAACCGACCTTTTGAATTTCAAACACGGAGCTAACCCAGCCTATACAAATTCTCTTTTGATTTATTTTACTTTTTAAATAAATGTTTTATGTACTTTTTGGATTAAAGCACTTTTCTAAGTGGGGCCCGGACCACAGACTTGTCACGGGCCTTAACATTTCTCTCGGCGGCCCAAGACCCTAAGAATTATGCAAAACATAAATCCGCATAAACAGTAATTTTCACTGCGCTTGCTACAATCTACAGGACACTGCTTAGATCGACAAAGAATGTTAAACAAAAAAACATAATTATGGCACGCAAGTTAAAAACATGCATTACGTTATACAGGATGGGATTAAAGTATGGAATATTTAAAAAAGAAAGCGAACTCGACCGATTTTTTAAAAAACGCTGAAACAAGTCGATTTTATTTTTTTAAAATACACATTAATATGTGCGATTCACCTTCCGACTTTCATTTGTTTTGTAGTTATGACGTCATCACAAAAAAATTGACATACATTTTCCAATAGTGATTTTTCTACCCTTTATGACCATTCGAAAAAATCATAAGGTTGCACTAAAAAAAGTCCTCAATTATTTTAACATTTTTCGTGTAAAACAACGACAAATACTTATAAATTAAAATAGGTAATCACCATGCAGCTTCAACGATTTCAAGTACAAAAAGGCAGTCCTTGTCTCAAAAGATTTTACTGCAACAAATATGTATTAACAAGACATTCGAAATGGCCAAAGATTTAATAGTTAAGGCTCGTATAATATAATCGTTAAATTTTTATCGAAAAGTTCATGCATGGAAATACTTTATTGAAATCAATCATGATTTATTTTAGGATATTATTAGGATATTTTTAAATATACGGATGACGTTGAATTAAAATTTTCTGTGTCTTGTTTTTCTCCGGTATTATACATATTATTCAACAGTAAAAATAAACCAATTTTTTTTTAATTTTCAAATTTCAAACGTGATTCACAAGTTGGATTAATGTTGAATACATGCTAAAGATATATTGCATGGATAGTACGGCGTTGCTAAATAATTTTTTTATTAAAATGCAAATATATTCATCAACGGTAATGCAAACCTGAACTCACAGCAGCCGATAAAATGCAGTTCTGCCGCTTAGCAAATAGCACAAAGAAAATTACATTATCTTGTGTTGTCTCCGCTCGTTTATCATAACTCAGCTCACCCGCGACTTCATATATCAACTTAACGAAGACCAACTGCACGACATTACTTCGTAAAATCCATTTTAGAACTGTCATTTTTCTGTTAGGAAAGTGCATCCCATAAGTTTTATCCACCGTATAAATACGACTTTGGGGTTGCTTTCCTAATTCAGATAAATAACGTACGTAATCTATTATACAGTCCGTGCTTAAAGTATGGATAAATTCAGTAAAAGCGAAATAAAATATTTTGGGAAAAAGTTCTCGAAGACGTTGATTTTATTTGACAAAAATTATCATTTTTGCATGAATGTTGATTATCAACCATCATTTGTTTTTGAGTAATGACAACTTTTTTTCTTGATTTTGAGAGATTTTTTCATAAAATGCACACAACTAGCCCGAAATATTTCAAAATGTACAACAAAATTCTAGAAATCGGTGGATGGCAGTGCGAACACTTAATTTAACTGTATTTGCTTGGCAAAGGAGTTTTTGTTTATTTTTGTTAACAATAAAATTTACGTTTCCTAACATTCACTTGCCACTTTCTCGAAAATTGTCTTATGTAAGTTGGTAACATTTTTATACCGTTGCTTCGACAATAAAAAAACCTCTCAAAATCAAGAAAAAAATTGAGGGTTACCATTTAAAAAAAAGGTTGACGACGTTGATGACTCAAAAACAAATAATGGAAAATCTACTATCGTAAAAAAATTGATATTTTTATCAAATAAAATTGACCTGTTCGAGGATTTTTTATTTTTTACTGAATTTATTTCATTCTTTAGGCGCGCACTGTATATTGTATTGGTCGTTGATTGAAAAAATAAATTCACAATCTAGAATAATATTTTCTCACATTTCGATCCCCCCTTTTTATTTTCTTAACGTCTTCCTTGATCGTATTTCAAACTGTAATCAAAACTACTATATATTCCTGTCACATGTTTTTTACATGACATACCTATCCCAAGAAAAAGAATGTTCTAAAACATTTGTCATTTTTTCGATTCTTTGGTTTTCTGACAGGAAAACACGATATAAATTTTCTCATCGCTTTCCCTTTACATGATTTCCCATTACAATAAATCGTCAGAATTATTTTAGAAGCAAATTTATCGAATAAAAGTTGTGTTGTGCAAGGATAACGTCCTGTAAAAAGCGGGGTGACATTCCATAACACTATAAAATTTGTTTTTATTCTGAAACGCCCCAATTTTATTATCACGTTACATAAAGTTACGCAGCTATCGTGTTTCTCGTGTTTTTTTTTAACGGTTTCTTGCTCAGAAGTAAAAGATAAGTATAATTTCAAGTAATACAACTAACAATCTGACATTAATTATATTAAAGATATACTTTACTCTTTAGTACCTTAAATTTTGATGGAATTCATGACTTATTTGCACTAAAAAATATCTGAAATTAATTTAGATAGAGACGGGTACTGCGAGTTAAAATTAAAATGAAATTATTCAAAATAAATATCATGCAATTATATTATACATGAAATAAATGTCGAAATCATGATTGTTTTAAAATATTTGTGTGTCGTGATAAGATTTTTTATTACATATTTCATATTTCTCATACAAAATATTAAGTATGAACTAAGTTAATTTGTCATAAATATTTCTCTAGACACAAATGATTCAAATAAAATCGTACAGATTCTCAAGAGATTTATTTTAGACAAAGCGCTTCCTTATAATTCCTATTTCGACATCAGCTGTATAGAAATAAAATTTCAATAAGTTTTAAATTTTCTTGAATATAATTCGAACCAATTCGAAACATTAATATATTTGAAATTTCATTCAACAACAACAAAATGTGTACCTACATAAATATTTGCAATTCAATTGCGGTACATTTGCAAACGCCATTTTTCGCTTGTTCCTAACATGAATGCAAATCGAAAATCAATTGAGGAAAACAAAATATTACTGTTAACCGCAAATGCTTTTGTTTTTATTTTATTTCCGGTACATTTCGTCGTCATTGAATTTTAAAATTTTTTCAAAAAATGATAAATATTTAGATAATTTACGAAAAGCATTAATGATATAATAACGTAACGACAAACGTAAAACAGACAACCGCTCCTTTCTTCTAAAAACATATTTCAATCAATTTATTTTCACAATATTTACTAACATGTTTTATCAAGAAATCTTTCGAATATGTATAGGTCCGAATAATCGCAAAACGTATGGAAAAGACTCATATTTCTGACGACGAGAAAATGAGTATGGCCCCCATATAACTATTTCTAGCAGGTTTGGAAAGCAAACAGAGGGGGTTAATTCTCAAAACGGCCAAGTACCTTACTGTATAGCAAACAATAAATTAATTTCACACCGTTTGGAGTGCAATAAGTAGCGCGATTTTTTCGCAATAACTTTTACTGTGGTTCAATTAATATTTTTAAAAGAACATGATTTATTCAGTAAAAAAATTTAAATAAAATTTAACAAGTTCCATTGGTGTAATTATTAATTAATATTTTAAATGAAAAAATCCTGGTATACGAATGATGAATTATCCGGTAATTTGACATGTAATGCAAAATCGACTAGCTGTGTTTAATAAACATACTACATTAGTTCGTGTTTCGTAATTACAATGCTTTAGGCTCGTCACAAAATGATGTAATTTTAGGATCATATGACGTAAATCAACCAGTATGAGCATTTCAGGTGATTATATATTATGTATTAGCAATGAATTGTAAATTATAATGTTTTAATGTTATATTTAATCCAATACGTCAAAATAAATCCAATTAATTAAAAAATGCAACAACGCTTTGACAGTTAATTAAATTAAATGATATATTATCAATTTTAATTATTTATATTTAGTTCTCAGCGATATTTCGTAAATATGAATAAACAATAATATACACAAAATGGCACAAATGCAACGAACTTAAAACTATTTGACTTTTAGTGAAAAAAATATGTTTTATTTTTCCGATTGATCAACATATTCCTCTTTTTATTTTTGGATGATAAATTGGCAATTATTTTCGCTTCAAGGCGGCAGAATTTCGTCATAAAATTGATTTTAATTGAAATTTTTAAGAAATATTTCAATTCAAAGGTTAATTTTCCATAAATTTTTACTCTTCGTTCTGTCATACAATGCATTTATGTTTTGTTTATTACTATACAATTATTCGATATTTTTTCTTCGTACGCTTTACTTGAGACAACACATGTCGTCTTCACATGTTTTCGATATTTATCGTAAACCTTCCAATAACGACTCTACTCGACTCTAACCATTTCACACACAAATTAACAAGTTTCTGATTTCTGTTTAATTGGTTAATAAATTTCCCCTTAAAAAAAGAAAATTACAATAAAGAATTACAAAAAATGCATAACATTGCCGACGTCAATAGTTACAATAGAACAATTATATACAGATAAAAAAAAATAAAAAATTCAATCACAACATCAAACAATTTACAACGCTAAACACGTGTGACAATATTCAGAATAAATTAATCTCACTATCTTATGTCACAAATATAGCTAATAATTGAAGTATTTTTTTAAGAAATTTGAAACAAAAATGACATCAACATCCTGAGGTAATCTTTAGGTAATTAGACTCGTATTAAATTCGGTGTTTTTAAAATCAATCTTGCCCCTCGTTGAAAATAGTTAATAATATTAATCTTACAGATAAAATCTAATAACAATGGTAGATATTTATTAAATCAGTAACAATCCTGAAAAGGAATTATTCAATGAAGCTAACATATGGCCATTGGGTTTTGTGGCAGAATGCAATCCAATTGGGGTCGGCAAGGACATAAAATCAACCGCCAATGAAATTGTAAGAATAAGATTTACCATCGACGTGCATGATGGAGACATTTTAAATTAAAACGTTCTGCATTTTATTGTCGTTTTTTCGCTTTATTTTTGAATTTTCCATAAAAAAAATTAATTTCACGACGACGTAAATGTACGTTTATCAACGAATTTTACATCCGAATTATCTTCTTTCCCCATTATGCACGTTCATAAAGTTAAGCCTGAATAAATTTTAGGTTTTTTTTACAGAAAAATCCGTTGTTTAAATTACATAAAGCTGTATCAGCAGGGCTCCGACAGTATTAAAAAATTTTATACTTTTTTCATAAAACAATATATTAACTGTATTTTTATGGTTGGATAAAAATTTCCCGCATACAAATAAAAATATTGTTGATTGACTCCAATATTAATTTATTTTCATAGAGCATAAAATGAAAACGGGATTTTCAACATTATTGATTTATATAATTCATTTTATTAATATCATGATGTATTTTTGTTTATTTCAAACTATAATAAATTTATTGACGTAAAATAAATTTCTAAAAGCAAGCATAACAAAATACCTATTTCATTCAAATAACATTCTTCAACGAAATTATTTCATAGTTTTCAATGAAATTTTGCACAGATAACTAAATGCAAATTTCGCTTTAAAAATTCAATTTTAGTGCAGTAAATTTCACTGTTGCTTATTCGAAGTTATTCCAGCAGTGCAAGGAAGTCACATCGAAATATAACGAAAAGTTAAATGAATGGAAATATTTAGACTAACGAAATTTCCACCGCAAGAAGTGAACATGACCAACAGCTGTTTATTACAATCTCGTTAACGAACTCAATTAAAAATAATCAGATTATCAAACTTTAGACGGATTCTGTAGGGACATTTTCTTAATTTATTCCTTAGAAAAGATTTCGTCGAGTACTCGGTGTTTTAATTTCAAGCGATTTAATTCGAAAACGTCCTGAATTTTAAAGTTACGTATTGCATTGATCGCAATTGGTTAATCTTTTGAATATTTACTTTTCGCTATTGAACTCAAGATAAATTGAATTTACAATGATATTTATTAATCTTTTTCTAACAATCATTTACTTACATTAAAATACAATAGAGAATAACTTAAACAAATTTTCTTGTGTTTATCGTTCATTGTACTATAAAGGCTGTTCTTTAAATAAGTAGGTACAGATATTTTAACAGGTGATAGCTGACCTTAACCCAAACCCAAATCCGCAAAAACGGCGGTCCTATCTTCATTTTAAATTTTCGAAAAATGTCATTTTTTATGTGGGCATTCGGTTCTAAGTACAGTCCTGTGTCCATTTCAATATGTGTCGCGTTGAAAATCAACTTCCTTTGGCGGGAATAACATGTAATGTCGCAAAACAACCTTTATGGATGATAATTCGGCGTTACTGTCATATTTTACTCAAAACTTAAAATATTTTTTTCTGGCACACCCTTCAACATAGGACCGTCTTTTTTGCATATTTGGAGTTGGGCTATTGTCAGCTATCACCTGTTAAAATATCTGTACTTATTTAAAGAACAACCTGTATATTCGGTCCAATCTTATTTTCCTACCCCGCTTACTTCTTTGAAACTCCATCTTTTTTTAAGCCAGACTATTCATTTTCATTTCTATTCTACTTTCTCCCACTTGTGGTTCAAATTTTTCTCTTAGAAAATATCAAAGACACTTTATTATTAATGGTGTGTCTTCTGTCTTAATTAATGAAAACGGTTTTCTTCTCTATAACCAAAAATGCTCTTTAACATGCTTTAGTTTAACGGGATCACTTAATGTATTTTAATTTTAATGTCATAATAAGCATTAAAAAATAGTAGTTATTCAAAAAAAATAACTTAAAGAATTAATTAATTAACAAATTATTTCTTTGTTTAAGGTTTCATATTTTTCAACGAGTCCAGAGCTGACAAACAAGCAACGATTTGAATATTTCACAAGGACTATACCTTCAGATCATTATCAAGTCAAGGCAATGGTTGATATAGTAAAACTTCTTGGCTGGAGCTACATATCAATAATTTATGAAGAATCGAATTATGGCATTAAGGTATGTTTTAAGTAACTGTAATAAACAAATATACAAGTGTCCGCGGAAAACGAATCATATATCTTCAAGCGCGTAGCCGCAGCGGTGCCAACTCTAAAATTCCTAAATTACACTAGCGGTTGAGTGATGCCTCATTTAAAAGCTTACGTAATTTGCATTTCAACGGTGTCTCAATTTTTGAAATCCATAGATTCGTTTTCGAGAAATTAGTTTTTAAAGATAACTAAGGTAGAAAACAGAAACGACAATTTAGTTAGAAAAACAGATTTATTTAAGTTGTTGGAAATGGCCTTCCCCAACTTACAATATACAATTATACAAACGTTGCTCAAACGAAGTACATTTTGAAAAATTCCTCAAATAAACCTGTTTTTCTAACTAAATTGCCGTTTCTGTTTTGTACCTTAATTATCTTGAAAAGCTAATTTCACGAAAACGAGTCTATGGATTTCAAAAATTGATATTCCGTTAAAATGAAAATCACGTAAGCTTTTAAATGAGGTATTACTCAACCCCTAGTGTAATTTGAGAATTTTATGGTTGGCATCCCCGCGGCTAGAGGGTTGAACATATGGAGATTTCTTCGCCAAAAATTGTCCCCCATCGATCGAAAGTTGTTTCAGCGCTTTTAAGAAAAGAATTTAATTAATTAGATATTGGAAGTGTTTCGATTTTCCATGGACACCTGTATGTAAACGAGGTAAAATATTAAACAAATAAATTTAGATTAAAAAAAAAAAACTTCATTGAAACTTCGAGTATAACATTTAAGAACCCCATTATTTGACTATTTATTTTTGAATAGTTTCACTATTTTTTTGAAAAATAAATTCTTTTTTCTACTTTATGCTTAATTTTATAATTTTTTTCTTAGAGTTTTAGAGTCTTAGAGTTTTAACCCTACATATATCAGATTGCACACGTAATAATCGCTGCGTTATCGTAGTATGTATAATATTTCACATTTTATGTTACTTATATTATATTATTATATTATATTATGTTACTTTATATTATAAAATATGAACGTCATAATAAAATGTTTAAACGAATGATATATGTAACATATAATATATATATAATGCGGTAAATCATACTGTCGCGATTAGATATAAATTATTTAGAACTTTGATAATAAAGCGCTATTAATTTGTTTAACCATTTTTAATGTATTGGTTGAAATTATTATACGCTTTATAAATAAATATTAATATAGTATAGACAATAATTCTTTCTTATTCTTTTTAGGTGTGACAAAGGAATAATTGTACAATTCAACTAAAACCAAATTGTTAATATGGTAAAATTAATTATTAACAATGACCTATTATTAATTAATTATTATTATTAATAGAAATAGTAAAATGTCCCAAACACTATAGCAAGTTATCTACATTAACCAAATAGAATAATAATAATTTTACAGTTCAAGTAAAATATTCAGTTAACGTATCTGAAGCAACTTGGAAAGTTTGCGATTAATATTAACTGGTTTATTTCGTAACGGAAATTTAGTATATTTTTTGGTGTAACACCCATAATATCCAACAATTTGTTGTTATACAAAAGCACAATTAGCTTGGTAAATGATATTCCACTTGAAACCACTTGTAGACTGTTTATGGACGACGGGACATCGCTCTCACGAGTACAGCTTTATAGGGAAACAAGAGTAAAACAGTGACACAGTGAATGTCAAGATATAATATGATTGGAAATAGAAAGGCAACAACAATACGGAAGAAGTGTTTGAATGGGAAAGGAAACAATATATAAATATTTGTGGTAACGCTCACTAGGAAAAGATAATGTTTTCTTTATGTTACTATATAACTTTAACCATTTATTTATTCCTTTTACTATCCCAAAATTATTATTTACAATTAAATATTTACGGTACAAAATTTGTAGATTGTGAAGTATTGTCTTTTATTATATCTTACCTTTGCTTTTCGTGAGAGTTTAGTCTTTTCTAATACTTAAGCCATTAGTAATTTCTAGTTTTCAAAGGTGATTGAAACTTAGTTGCGAAAAATATAATATACAGGATGTACCAACTAAGATGGAAAGTTCAATTGCTCCGTTATTAATAGTAAGTCAGTTCTGAAACTTTGTACGCATAATAATTCAATTTTCTCTATCAACTAAAAATATGTACAAAGATGGTCGACTTCCGGTTATACCGGAAGTCGGCACAAACTTTCTTATTTTAAATGCAACACCCTATTTTTATTATCTTTTTGGATTGTCCATAAAAAATAAACACCAGTTTATTCAACACATACTTGGTCTTAGTGGCACTGTTTCGGGGTTATTCGACATTGTTTGAAAAAAACGACTCCTGCAGTGTTTTCGGAATTTTCAAGTATCTCCGGAACTAATGTGCGAAGAGAGCTGCGGTTTTCACCGTTCGATTTATTAAGATGCATTTTATTCCTCAATACAAATTGAAACAATTCGGTTCATTAAAACGTGAAATAAGAACGTTGGAAGTTCAGACTTTTCAATCATGGCTAACGTGACTTTTTTAAATGCAACACTATATTAATTGTGGTTTCATCCGATAGAAAATCTCATTCCCTTTCACCTTTATTAATACATGTTGGCATCTACAAGTAGTAGTTTTGTAGTTATTTCCATTTTTTTCTTTATACCATATTTCTTGACGTCTAAATCCTCAATACATTAATAATTTCGCCAGTAACTTGTTTTCATTAGATATAAAATTAAATACAACAATAGAACTAATGTTCATACATTCAGCGTTTCACTTTTAATATACGGATAATTGATTTAGAAATATTAAATTGGGTTACAATTTCATTATTTAGAAAATATTTTTGTCTTACATTCGTACCAGGCGAATCGTGAAAACCGCAGCTCTCTTCGCACATTAGTTCCGGAGATACTTCAAAATTCCGAAAATACTGCAAGAGTCGTTTTTTTTTTCAAACAAACTGGTGTTTATTTTTTATGGACAATCCAAAAAGATAATAAAAAATAGGGTGTTGCATTTAAAATAAGAAAGTTTGTGCCGAAAGTCGACCATCTTTGTACATATTTTTAATTGATAGAGAAATTTGAATTATTAATGCGTACAAAGTTTCAGAACTGAATTACTATTAATAACGGAGCAATTGAACTTTCCATCTTAGTTGGTACATCCTGTATATTACTTTATCAAGCACAATTTTTATCTCCTCATCAGCATGGTTTCTTGAAGACTCGAGGTATATTGCTTTGAATGACTTTCATTATAAAGTAACTTAGATGATAGCTGCGTCTTTTATTGCGCAAAATAAGTTCTATTTTCCATATTATTTGCGTAAGGAGTGCGTGTTATTTTTTTTTTTTTTGATTTCATTTCATTTTATTTCTCTGACAGAATGCGAATGGTAATGGTCAACAATGCTGCTAGTGACTTGGCTAAGAGTTCCTCAGGGGTCAAATTTGGGGTCACTGTTTTTTGCATTTTTTAAACGGCATATACAAACGGTAGAAACTTGAAAACTTGAGTGTATTCAACAAAATGCGCTTTAGTATGAGAAAAATAAACGATATTTCGACTGAAAGATCAGCAGCAAAACTGAATCCTAAAACAAAAATAACTTTCCAGCTTTGTCTAAATATATCTAAATCCTGTTATATATACATTAGATGAGCTTTTATGTAATTACTTAAAATTTTCTTGCCTGATCGCGACTTCATATCACCTATGACAAAAAAAAATAGCACATAAAACACAAACATAAAAATATAACCAAAACCACTTATGAAATTGAGTCGTGCTGAATGAAAAGAAGAAATCGCATTATCTGAATAACGTGCAACTTTTGTATGCGTTAAAACTTTATATAGTTTTGCCTGTACAATAACAGCACCGAATTGAAATGCAGTCGTTCTGTTCAGTTCGTGAAACAAAATAGTTTCAATAGTAGTTCAAATAAGAACATCGTAAAAGATTTTACTTAACCCACTTTTATATGAATTTAAATATTCACATATTCTGAATAGTTTTGAAATATAAAATAAAATACACTGTAATTTAAATAAATCGTTCATAACAATTTAAATTTAAATTTAAACACATGTTGTTACGAATTAAAAGTAAAAATTAAAACTTTAAATGAAGCTCGAAAAAAGTTGTGAACAACTTTATCATTTATACGTTTCATGCTAGTGTAAATTACTAAAAATGTCTGGTATATCTTAAATCTAAACTCACAGTTTATGGCTCCGTAAAATTGGCTTAATTACATAATAAAAAATTAATGTAATTTACAGTTCTAACAAAAAATTAAATTTTCATCATATGGAGTATAAATATGTTTGTCAACCACTAATTCCAATCAAAATCGGAACAAATCTGTGTTTACAATTTGATTTTTTTTTTTTTTTAACGACAGACCGATGCCGATCATTTAAATTTGTATGAAACAAAATGAAAAAAACTAAACTCAAGATGAAAAGTGAAAAACTCCGGTTACTTAACTCAAAGAATTCTAACTTCTGTTAGTATATAATGATAAGAAGGCTCTCGTACATTATCTGTTTGCTCAACGTACATATTTTATAATCCGAAATAATTGAAGATACACATCAATAGATGTCAAGTACTACCTTTTCACTGCTTGTTAGAGAAGGATAACGATTAATAATATGTTATCCGAGATAGATTCATTAAGCCAAAATAAGGAATCAAACTCTATTTATTTTACTTACTATTTGAAAAGGTATTGCTGTATCTGAATCATCGTGCAAATTATAATTTACTACTATTTGAATAAATTTGATTTATTAATTACATTATACACACATAATCGACTCCTCATTTAACATTACGGTGTCGTTGAGGTAGAAATTTCTCCATCTTCGACGGTTTCTAGCTGGGGTTTCGGCTCGTCTCCTGTTGATTTCTCTTCGTTACAGCGTTTTGGCTATATCTCCGTTCCAGTTTCAGACTTGAAGTTTGCTTTTCTTTTATTAAATTTATTTAAACTGTGAAATGACACAAAATAGTTGTCTACAGTATCTATAAATTTCTTAAACATCCCTGTTAATATGCAATAATTTAAAAAAATAATTTCAATATATTTTATTTAAAGTATTTGTCATTATTCCGTTATTTGACGTCATTTTAAATATTAACAACACTATTTCAACTAATTTGTAATTTCTCTATTGTTTAATATTTTTTGCAATTATTCCTCTGCAAACACACAATTTTGATCACTTGATGTTGCCACATTCATAATCCCTAATTCGAAACTTATTCAATTCACATTTTTTTCAATCCATTAACATGTCAGTTACAGGAGGTCTGCAAAACGGTTTTTGCGCATACGATTTATAGGTCAAACGTAGTAGCATGCGGCCAAGAGTTTCAAATTCAATAGCAAAAGAGTTGGTGGTTTTGACAGTTAAACACGACAGACGTTTTATTTTACCAGCGTTTCTATATATCTACATGATAGTACTTTAGAGATACATATACACATATATATATTATATACAGTGTATAAAATAATACAGTAATATAAATTTGCGCATACATATAAATGCATCAAAAACAAGTTAAATCAAACCATATACTGAACTGAATTCTGTATATATATAGTTTGTTGAGAAACATACAAATTATTAATATTAGTCCAGTCAATAGGTGAATCTATCTACATAAAATAACCTATTCACTTATAAATTAAATTTCCTAACTCTTTTATTCGAAACTTTTTTTCCAACACCAATATTTGTCGAGTTATTTCATTAGAAATTCACAAACTTCCGTAATTTCGTCTGTTTTTTTGCCTTTACCTCCATATCCGTTCACTTTTATCGAATTTTATCTATTATCAATTAATTATCTACATCTTTTGTTTAAAACTTTTTTCTCTACTAACAATACTTTGGTAGTTATTGCTTAGTTTATCGTCGTTACGCGTTTTCACTGACGCGCTATTACAAGTGTTAATGATGCTTATTAGTCCAGTCAATAGGTGAATCAATCTACATGCGATAACGTAATTTGGGTGATATTATGATTTGTTAGAGGGGTGTATTCTGAGCATAATGTCGAGAACGCACTCAGAGCCTGGCTTGATTCACCTACTGACTGGACTAAGCAGCACTAACATTTGTAATAGCGCGTCCGTGAAAACGCGTAACGACGATAGGGCGGAGTTCGATCGATAAACTAAGCAATAACTACCAAAGTATTGTTAGTAGAGAAAAAAGCTTTAAACAAAAGATAAAATTCGATCAAAGTGAACGGATATGGAGGTAAAGGCAAAAAACCGACGAAAATACGGAAGTTTGTGAATTTCTAACGAAATAACTCGACAGCATTGGTGTTGAAAAAACAGTTTCGAATAAAAAAGTTAGGAAATTCAATTTGTAAGAGAAAAGGTCTCTATAGCTTTTTTGTGTAAAATGATTCGTTCTCGAGATATTATCGAATTAAACGCGTTACTCGCGATAGCGGCGCCACTGACACTCGAGGAATCCCTCAAATCCGGCATTATGCTCAGAATACACTAACAAATCATACTATCACTCAACTTACGTTATTTTATGTAGATTTCGACTTATTTTTGGGTAGATTGACTGGACTATATATACTTTGTAATATTTAAGAAATCTTCATAGATTTATATTTCTTAGCAACGAACAAACTATTCAGTTATGTTCTTTGCGTATGCATAAGAATTAATAATTGGAAGCTAATAAATAATACGTTACGTTGTTCGGCTTTTACAAATTGTCTTTAATCATTCGTTGTAAATTTGATCGATCATATATTTATCAAGAACATGATGTATATTGAAATATAATAATTTTTCTTGAAGGAAGTAAAGTTAATTTAATTCATTAATGTAAGCATTAGTATTATTGTTGCGCTTGCCAAGCGCGTTCTTTAAATACTTAACAATGTAGCCATTAAGGAAGGCACTTGGCAAACGCAGCATTAATAATAATGGTTGCATTAATGAATTAAAATAAAAAAATATATTTATCGTTGACCATTGTGTGAAGGTTAATTTTTAATACCTATAGATATTCTTTGAATGCTTCTAGAAATACAAATACGACGAATTTTACAGTCAGTTAACAGAAACCCATAGAACTTGAACAAATATAAACAACGCCATAACAAAAGCACCACAAGAATGATACTTCGCATTCAACTGATATTATCACGGCAATTATATAGGTACTGCTATACAAGGATTGACAATTATCATTCAAACATTCATTATTCTAAAATATTCACAGAACCCGTCAACAATGCTTTGGAATTCGTTATAATTGCATTCGCTGTAATAAATAAAATACCGAATATGAATTACCACGCTTCCATTGAATAAACGGAATACCATTGGATCCGAAGACATCGATAGCTATATAATTTGCATTCTCACAAGACCTATTGAAAGTAAGAAGTGTCTTAAATTTAGATAGTTTGTAGAGACACAAAGTAAGTAAGTTTAAGGGACGTCCTTTAATATTATTGAAAATAATTTTTATTTAATATTCTTGACGATTTCATATTCAAACCACGGTGGATATTTATTAGTACGGATTTTGTATAATCGGACTTACAAATTGAATCAATAGTAGACTACCACAATTAGCTGTAACTTGAAATCGTTAAACAATATTATAAAAGGTGATTCATAACACACAGTGGTACCGAATCTCAAAAAGCTGGCCAAAACCTCAAAACATTGTCTAACGGCTTTGAAATTTTCTACTCGGGGGTTTTCGGGGTCGCTCATAACGAATCCAATATCAGTTTTAACAAAAAAATGGCGGATCCAATATGGCGACCGAGTATATTATAAAATTTTTATTTTTCGGTGAAATTTTGTATCTGGGGGTTCTGCATTGCGCTAATTACGAATAAGATGTTTGTTTTTAAATGAACAAAATATTTTAATCGTAATTGCATCGGCAATGTATAAGAATCGGAAAGATTCCGGCGGGGAACTAGGTACGAATGAATTGAACATGAAAATTAGATAAGAAAATATATTTTTTTTAAATTTCTACAGTACATCTACATTGGATTAATCTAGTCACATTCACTATCACTAGATTCACTATCG
>JAFFZR010013770.1:0-11136 GCA_018397195.1 Lethrus apterus | reverse complement strand
GATATTATATGCAACAATAAAAGAAACGTATATTATATTAAAAAGACGTGCCTCCCCATTTTAATTACATTGATGTATAGCAATCATGTAGTTTTTCCTAATTCGTTTTATGCATTGTACTCACCGACTTCGCCATATACTTATTTCAGTTCCACAATTTTAGCTAATGACGTAGGATTTTTTATCTTTAATGAGATGAAGTGTATTGGTCTTTAGTTCGCCTTTAATCGCCTGGTAATAATAATGTTTGCCCAGTTTATTACAATTTGATCTAATGTGATTTTTTTAAAAATTTTTAATTCATTTTATTATAGATTACCTACACTAAATTAATATTATAATTTAATTAATAAATGAAGTACGTCATACCGACATCATATTAAAATTGCAAAATAAAATAAATTAGTATTCAAAAAGTGCACTCTCACGCTGACGTCAAAAATTAAAAACTAAGAGCTTTGCTTACATTTCATATTTTTTATGTCGGTAGTAAATGCGAATTTTAATTAGTTTGTACACATTTGCTTGAAAAGACCTAAATAAACAGAATATCTTAAAGTGACAACTTAATTACAGCATAAGAAACATCTCATAACCGCCATTCTAATTATTTTTTTTTTTTATATCAAGCGTTTCTATATTACCTTCGGGATTACAAAGTTTCTTGTTTTCCAAATGCGAAGGTCACATAACGTCAAACAAATAAATCATCAACTAACCTTCTAGGTAAAACTAAATATGGGGTGAGAATATAAATTTCGAGTTTTATAAGGAGTAGCAAGTACTTTAAAAATATTGCATTGATTATAACATTTATAAAAAAAGCTTTTAAGTAATATTACTCCATAAACATAAATAGAATATAAAATAGAACGTCATAACTGACTTTAAAACTATGGGTATTTGAATCAAAAACATTTTCATGTAAATGCGGTGTACGTAACATTAAATAAGAAAATATTATCTACATATGTATATAAATTTTATATAAAAATTAAAACTTGGAATATGATTTCGTGTTTCATAGACTTTTACCGAATTAGTTAAGCAGAAAACTTTTTACAGAAAATAACTGGTAGTTTTCATTTGTATAGATAATTAATTGCAATTCATAAAATAATAAATTACTAAGTGCTTTAGCACTGCGAAACGCTAGCAGACTTCTTGAGCAAATGCTCCGAACCGATTTAAGTGCATATTAACATAAAACATTTAAATACATGTATGTACCATACGTCATACATGCTTCTCCGTATTTTTGAAGTAATGTTCCCCCTCATATAGTGGCATTTTCTTCTCCCGCTTGACTGACATTTTCACGTTCTAGTTGCCTGTGTCAGGTGAAACGTTACGTCGGCGTCGTACCACAAGAGACCAACTGCCATTTGGCCCATGAGAAAAAAATACTATTTTCGTTGAAATTTTTGTTAATGAAAAATAAATAATATCTCCACTATTTATTTATGAATAGATAAACGAGAATATTTTTAAATTCAGTAATGTTATAAACAAAAACGCACAAAATCACGGTGTTTGACGACGTTGTTGTGGTTGATATCATCGCGCTGGCAATGAAAACTATCCTTAGTGCACACAATTCAGAAAGATTTTTCTCTAGCTATAAACAGCGGTTCTTAGTTGCAATATCCAAATGATTGCTGATATTTGATTTCAAGAAGTAAGTTTTCGATCGAACCAAAGCCCACGCCCTCCCATTGTTATCCGCGACAATAGCTTGCCATAATAGCACAAAAATTATAATGGTCATGTCAATACAAGCTCACCACGGTTAACACAAAAAAATTAAAAATATTGCTCCAATAATATCTTCAGCATGTGATACAATCATTATTGATATATTAAACTATTTGACATGTTCACTACTGAAAAAAATGTAAAAACATATTATTTATTTATTCAAATATATAATAATAAATAACAGAATTTATTCAAGGATGCTTATTGTACCTATTCTGTCCATTAATACTATACATACACTGTTGTTAGTTTCCCGCATTGTTTCGCGAAACAATTTATTACGGTGGCCCAGAACTCAATGGGAAAATCATTCAATTACCGTTATGCATCAAAATAATTCGAAATTACCAGCATAAATCACATATAAAGAAACACGTGTCAAATATATAAAAGGGTCCCATGATTTAAAATGAAACTCTCTCACTTTTGTCCAACCATCGGAAAAATTGCTCAAAGGACTAATGAATACAAAATTCCTTGAAAATTAAACGAATGTGCATACGTAGTATTTTCAGCGTGTTTGTAACATTCAATCAACCATGCTTATTATACATGAATTATGACCTAAAATTGAAAAATTTCACATAAACGCAGTACCTACATAAACTAACAATTAGAAATATTGTTCACACTAGATTTCAGAACAAGACATGGAGTATATTATCGCCATTATGTAACTGGTTATTTTTTTATTCTGCAGCAACACCTATTTTTTTTTTTTTTTAATTTTACTTCAAGGTTTCAAATGGTCTACCCAACCCTTTACTCAAAATAACTGCATCTAAAAAACAAACCAGCAGCAACAGCAAAGCATATTTTTTTAAGAATTTAAAGAAATTAGGCATGAGACGGATATTTATTTTAGTTATAAATATTTGTTTCTTCCTTTTGCAGTCTGGTTTATTATGTATCTCCAGGTAAAACAAATTTATTCGTTTTATTTGCAATTGCTATTGTAACTTTTATGAAGTTTATGAAAAAATATAGGTGGTCCATTTCAAAAATTTTACGTTACATACAGCGCGTCAAACCGTCAACAATATACAGGTTGTTCCGTAAATAAGTACTGATATTTTAATAGGTGATACCTGACCATAGCCTAAATCTAAATGTGCAAAAACGGCGGTCCTACATTGAACGATGTTCCAGAAAAACAATAGTATAGTTTTGACCCCGGTCCTGACTACTGCAGTCAGCCAATACAATATTGCTCTGCGCCGAATATTTTCTTGGTCGACTGTGAGTCGCCGTTGTTAAGATGCGAAAGCTTAAGGCTGTTTCACAATTACTGATTCAAGAAAAATAAACAGCTTGATTTCAAATTATATAATTATAAAATAACCATACATATTCTGATTGAACGCATTAGATTTACAATTCTTCGATAGTTATGAAAATTCATTTTATCGTCGGTCGAAAATAAATTGTGCATCAGCCATTACGAACTAAGTTGTCATTGTTTTGACAACCGTTGACAGTTGGTGTCCAACATTAAAAACTTTACTACAACGGTGCAATTAAGCAATTAGACGTTGAAAGATAGAATAACAGCGTAATATACCTAACTCGTACAACTTCATTACAACAGAACATTGTTTTGATATAGTTTAAAGAAATACGACAACCATTTTCTTCTAAAAATCACATTTAATGGTTATGTTACGTATGGATAAAATATGTCAACGCGGTGGCAGCATTTGATGGTAGTGTAACTAGCGCACACTGGTGTCAATTCTCGGCGGCACATTTTGAATGGGCGCAGGTACGGAGCGAGAACGTTTGCCCACTAAGAAAATTATAAAAATTTAAAAAACATTTAATTCGAGATAGGACCGTCGTTTTTGCAGATTTGCGTTTAGGGTAAGGTCAACTATCACCAGTTAAAATATCAGTACTTAATTACGGAACAGCCTGTATATAAGCGTATTTCCTCGATAACTCCATTGCTGTTAGAGATACGAAAAAATGTTCAATACAAAAGTTATTTGGATTTATAAGTTGCACATTTTAAAAATATTTTTAAGGTTGGCAGATTTCCGGTTATATAGGAAATGCATACGAACTTCGTTATTTTAAATGGAACACTCTGTATATTATTGCATTTTTTAATTTCCCGTCATATTTAAAGGTCACTTCATTAACCATATATTTCATGTAAGTTGCATCGTTTCGGTGTTATTTGACTTTTTTTGAAAAATGACATTTGCGGTGCTTTCAAAAATTGTTGATATCTACGCAGCGGAACAAAATAGACAGTTGCGGTTTTGACCATTGTATTGAGCATGAAGAACTCTCCTTTTGGCTACAAATTTAAATTTTTAAGGTTCACACAAGTCGTGAATTTGATTTTTCAAATTTAGAGATCTTCAAACATAGATAACTTGATTTTTTTAAATGGAATGGTGTACTAATGTTTAATTTCAGACGCAAAATTGGATCCTCTATCGATTTTATTAAGGTATATTTTGGTCTATTTCCGATAGTTTTTTAGATATTCGCGATTTTCCTGTTTTTTGTTAAGCAATTGGCACTCGTCTAACTATTTCAGTATTAATATCGTATTTTCAAGCAAGCTTTGCCTCGACGGATAACCAAATCGATGGCCTTTGAACGTATGGGCAGGTATTTTGGGCAACTACATTATAGATGATCCTTTTTTTTCTACGGTCATCCAACTGGTCAAATATTTTTAGAATTTTTGCGGAACGAACACGATGATTTGTTGGAGAACATGCCTCTGGCTATTATTCAACATAATGTTAGAGAGGTGCGTTTGCTATTAAATGACACCTTTACAAATAGATGGATTAGGTCGAGGAGGCCTTATAGCTTGGCCAACTAAGTCTCCCGATCTAACAAAACTTGATTTTTTTCTGTAGACCAAAATATACCTTAATAAAATCGAAAGAGGCTCCACTTTTGCGTCTGATGATGTAAACATTAGTACACCATTCCATTTAAAAAAATCAAGTTATCTATGTTTGAAGATCTCTAAATTTGAAAAATCATATCACGACTTGTGTGAACCTTAAAAATTTAAATTTGAAGCCACAAGCAGAGCTCTTCATGCTTAATACAATGGTAAAAACCGCAACTGTCTATTTTGTTCCTCTGCGTAGATATCAACAATTTTTGAAAGCACCGCAAATGTCATTTTTCAAAAAAAAGTCAAATAACACCGAAACGATACAACTTACATACAATATATGGTTAATGAAGTGACCTTTAAATTTGACGGGAAATTAAAAAATGCAATAATATACAGAGTGTTCCATATAAAATAACGAAGTTCGTATGTATTTCCTATATAACCGGAAATCTGCCAACCTTAAAAATATTTTTAAAATGTGCAACTTATAAATCCAAATAACTTTTGTATTGAACATTTTTTCGTATCACTAACAGCAATGGAGTTATCGAGGAAATACGCTTAAGTGGCCCAGCCTGTATATTTTTTAATTATCTGCATTTCGATAATATTGATATGGCTTCAATATCACGTGACTCGGACGAACAAAATCGTCGACTTTTTTTATAAAATAATATAGTGACGTGTCTTTTACGAGACGAATTCAGCTATGTTTATTATTTTTATTACATGTAATATATTAATTACTAAGTGATACTTAAATGATATCAATACCAGAAAGCAGACAACTAACGATGATTTTCCTACATTTCACCGACATTTTTGAAAATGACAAAATGGGCGTCTGTTAATAATTAAGCAACGTTAAAAAGAAAATCGCATCTTCAACGGTACCTCGTAAAATCGATGCACAAGCCCGAGAAGTTTCAAAAGTACATTATAAATTCACTTGCAAGAATGGAACCGATTTAAATTTTATTCATATAAATTCTAAAGAATATGGAACTTCCATTGCTTTTCCAACGTGAAATGTACTTAAGATTGGCTTCAATTTTAAAAATATGGCTCACTTAGAGCATTGTGTGAAGTGAAGATCTTTCGAATTCGACGGTTTATGAAAAGAAACTTTAAGGAGGGGATATTACGGACTTTCGATTTAACTTCGGCGAATTGTGGCAATCATGACATAATTCATGTAGGATTAAGGTGATGTCCTTTTGATATCGAATCATAAACAAAACAAATTTTGAAAAGTTTGCAGATTTCAGTAAAAGTTTTACAATATTCCGTAAAATTAAAAGTATGTAGATACAATTTCTACGATTTCTATGTTGCTTGTATTTTAATCAATTAAAATTGTTATAAAATCTTTAAAAATGAAATATCCAATTTAATTAACGTATGTTACATTAAAATGAAAAGTAGAAAAGTTACTGAAAGTCACACAAGTACTGAGTTTGTATGCTGACATTAGAATAATTAAAAGTAAAGGAAAAATGTAGCAAATTTAAATATCTTCTTTCTTACCTTTGGATGATCTCGTACAGGTACGACAACTCTAACAGCAACTTTTATAGGTTTGTCCCTTGTGATGTCAACCATTCTTCTTTGTTCGCTTCCCTTATTCTCTGCAAAGAAAGAAATACATGAATAATAACTTAGCGAATGTATTCTATCGTAACATCTTCAGGCAAAAAGCAACGCAAACTTTCAATATTACATTTATATGGCATTCTCAATCCTGATATTTATTTAAATCTGATATTCAAATATTTTTTTTATTCGAATCAGAAAATGCGCACGTAAAAAAATGCGCATTATTAAAGAGCATTTTATTAATTTCATTCGTAAAAAAAAAAAAAAACTAGGCTAATGGCAAACTAATTACAAACGGTTTAAAACTACGGCGTAAGAAATATGATTGATGGATCTAATTTACAAGAAATTTAAATGGATGTATAACGAAGCACGAAGTTTTTAAATTAATTAAAAAATAAATAATAAATACCAACAAACAAGTATGCAAATTTATAGTCTTTTAAATTATAATAAACTCAAATGGCAAGAAAACACATTGATATTAAAGATGGGTTTATTAACTTTATTTCCCGACAAATTGAATCGTTTTCGTTGGATTCTAAGACGACGGGCAACACACGATTGACTTAGGAACTTGTTTAGTCGGCATTACTTTATCTCGTCCCAGATCAAATGAATGAACACAACGACAGTGTAAAATGCGAAGGAATTGGCCGGATGTAAGTGGATTTAACGCGAATTTCCTCCTCATAAGGAGTTTAGTTTTTACTTTGAAAAGCGGTCGCGATAAATTAAATTAAAATCTATTTTCTTTAGAGAAATTATAAAAAAATATCATTTCCTTTTTGTTGGATCGTTTGTGTAAAAAGTGAATATCAAATTACGTTGTGTCTTTTATTATGAACAAATATTTACTTGAATATTATCGACTAATATTTGTAGTTTTAAACTGAATATACCTATAAAAATTTCGCTGGTTAAATCATAGTAATAAAATTAATAAATTTTAAGTAACTCGAATCCGTTTTTAATCATTGGAAACTTGAAAGCGTAGTTCTGAATTAATTAGACGTGATGGATTTTACGGATTTTGAGATTCCTCTTTGTTGCAAACTTTTTCCGGCTGTAAAAGGTTCGTAAGAGAACAAAAAATACGCTAAGATTTGCACGAATTACAAGAATCTATAATCTATCTAACTGAAAGTTTTTGTTTAAGTTTTACATACGACGAGATTTATGTGTTGCTTTTAAATTATTCACTTGTAGATGCTCCATTGTAAAAATAATTTCTTTCAACCAATTTTCTAATTATATACAGCCTGTTCACAGGAAAATTCTACAATAGCTAACTTTTTTATTTAAAGAGATACAAGCTTGGTTAAATGGACAAAGCTTAAGTACCTTGCAATGCGCATTTTGCACAATAAATTATAAAACAAAAGAACATCGCGTTGCTAAGATACAAGCATAATGATTAATTTTTTAAATTCAACACTATGTATATTTTTAAGTTGCTCTGCTTGCCTGCTATAATTAATTATAAGACAATTTTTCTCTAGGATCGCTAGTTAAGGAGTTAAAAAAAATAATAATTTCTTGCATTCTGGGTGTTCACGCATTATTCTACAATAGCTAACTTTTTTATTTAAAGAGACACAAACTTGGTTAAATGGACAATGTTTAAGTACCTTGCAATGCTCTTTTCGCGCAATGAATTATAAAACAAAAGAACGTCGCATTGCTAAGATACAAGCATAACGATTAATTATTTTTTAAATTGAACACTCTGTATATTTTTACATTTTTAAGTTTCTCTGGTTGCCAGCTATAATTAATTATAAAACAATTTTTCTCTTAGATCGCCAGTTAAGGAGTTAAAAAATAAAGTAATAAAATAATAAAAAGCAAAAGAACTGTTGTATTTATTTACCACTATTTTAATTATTATAATGAAATTTGCAAAATTATTTTCTCCAAAACTCTTTTAATAGCTGCTTTAGAGAAAAATTGTCTTATAATTAATTATAGTATGCAACGAGAACAACTTAAAAATATAAAAATATACAGGATGTTCAATTTAAAAAATTAATCGTTATGCTTGTATCTTAGCAACGCGATGTTCTTTTGTTTTATAATTTATTGCGCGAAATGCGCATTGCAAGGTACTTAAACTTTGTCCATTTAACCCCGTTTGTATATCTTTAAATAAAAAAGTTAGCTACTGTAGAATGTTCCCGTGAACAGGCTGTATATACGCAGGAGGGTACAAACCTGTAACGTGACCAGAAATCTTCTTAAATTTTACCTGACGTATAACATAACGTTATCTTAAAAATTCATCTGGCATTTGCGACAGTCCTGAAAATGTCTCATACGATAGTGGATGAAACGTTGGAAAATAGTAACCAACAACGAAGCTATTCCATGCCGGAAGCCAAGAATTTATTTCCATTGACAACGGCCGCGGAAGCTTACGATTTAAATACATATCGCATGTTAAAAAGTTTGAAACCCTGTAATAACTTCCAAAGCATTTATTAAAAAAAATTAAAATAGGTAATTACTATTGAAATCGTTTGAAGTCACTAATGGATTTTATAACCAGCTTTTGACTCCGTGCATTTATCGAATATATTCTTCAAACGGGTGTTGTTTCAATCAAAATGTAATTGAAAACTGCTAGTCATGTTAAAAAATAACATTTGATTTTAAAATGACGTCAAAAGCTAAATAATGTAGAAAAATGTACACTGTTGTTATATTTATTCCATATTTTCTTTTATTCATTTAATTACAATTAGGGGATGTTAAAAATCGATATTAATTTATTGCTTGTTTGGCGGAAAATTTTGAATGGGAATTATTTTTGTGTGCCTAAAGTACGGGAATCCCTAGTACAAATACGACATAAGCCAGACAACAGTTTTATTAAAATCTTGTAACAATTTTTTAAAGCAGATATTTCAGTTTCCTCTAAACTTTTTGTATTTAATTGTTACAACATTTTCAAAGTTAATTATTCGTTGCTGAGTGGTTTCTCTCAACGTATTTCCTTAAAATTTTCACCACTTACATTTTTACAATTTTAACACATTTCTTGACTCTAACGATTCTACTTTAGAAGCGGGCTTGGACAATTTCGAGTAGGGTCGAAATATCTCTATTTACAATTTCAAGTTAATATCATTTTATACCCCAGCACGTCATAAACATCAACAACTGGTAAACGATTCTAATATATATTCATCCCCCTTCGGTATTCACTAAGTGGAAGAAGATGTTATTTCCAGTATGTCTATCATGTGCAAAAAACTGTCACGTATCAATGTCGACGAAATATTGATCAAAATTACATTCATGAATGGAGATGTCAAGATCACAGAGAAATTTAGTTTGTAACGGACATTACGTTAGCTTATCATTTATATCGCAAATATTTGTTTAGGGTTTAATATCTGTCCGTTTATAATTATTTAATGAATTAATTATGAATTTAAAAAGGGATCAGGTATTAAGTTTGATATGTAGAGTTTTTTTTAAATAAATTTCACATCTTAAATATACAGGATGATGAGGATCGCACAAAACTCATGTAAAAATGTAAAAATATTTCAAAAAAATTCAAATGTTATCTGATATTTCTTTGTTTTCAAGTTACAGTGTCATAACGAAATTTCCCATACACACTGTTCTTAATCATTGCGTCTTTGTAATAACTTGAAAACAAAAAAATATCGGATAACAACATGTGAATTTTTTAAAATTATTTTTACGTGTAGAATACACTCCTCGAGTTTGGTGCGATCGTCCCGACTCACCCTGCATATTTGGGATCGTAAATCGGAAGATTTCGGAAACTAAAGAAAACAAAATTATCTATAGCCCTGAGAACTTGTCAATCTCGGATTTATGTCCCCTGGGCCAAAAGAACTTTTCACGCCGTCTGCCGCGTTAACACCTTCATACATAATTACAATCCATTCGTAATGAACAAAAGGTAACTTTATTTGTCAAAAAATTTCGAACACGTCTACTTGCAATGGAATATCATTACGACTGACACAAGTTTCAATACGATAGCCCGCAGTTGACTGGAGGCGAAGGTTTACTTTGTTATATATCAGTCCGGAATTCCGAGAATGTTGAGCCATTGTCTGAATTATCGATTTACAAAGCTACACCAAACAAATCTAAAAGCAACCTGTTACTCATGAATCTTTTGATACGTATGTGCATATACATTCATCTTTGAGCATTTTCTTTACTGATCTTTTTATAGATGTACGTTTTAATTTTTAAAATTATATAACATTACTTTTATTAGAATTGCGCGTATTTATTCACAAAATAAATTAAGTGGGAATCAGATTTTCAATTTAATCCTTTTCATATATTAATTTTGAGATTATACAGTGATATCGAAAAAAAGATTAGTCAAAGTAAGCCATGAACAAAAATCGGCATGTCTTTACTTAAACCACTATTTATTTCTTAATGTCAAATTGACGTTTGTCAAAAATGTTGTTCAAACAAATCAAAGCTTTTCTTTTAGAATTCTGTTTTTGACATGGAAATGAAACAGTAAACAGTGAATGACAATATTCTTACGATGCCTGTTATGAAGAATTTCAGGAGCACTTTCCTATTGAACATTTTTGACAAACGTCAGTTTGACATTAAGAAATAAATAGTGGTTTAAGTCAAGTCATGCCGATTTTTGTTCATGGCTTACTTTGACTGATTTTTTTTTCGATCTCACTGTATAAACCGCATTTCCATTTACATTCAACAATTTATACCTTAAAACTAAGTAAAGCTCCATAAAGGAGAATTTAGCAAGCGACATGGCTAGTCGACATGCTGGCAACGCCCTTAACTCACTAGTGTTTGCAAAAATAATTTTTAAGTAAAGCCTAAAATGATAATAAATGACTCTAACTTTTGAAATATGGACCGAAAAGACATCTAGC
>JAFFZR010013768.1:0-21085 GCA_018397195.1 Lethrus apterus | reverse complement strand
TGCAAATTTTCGTAAAACACTGAAAGTGTATTTTATTAATAAGCCATTGTACTCGATAAATGAATTTTTTAATTAGTTTTATATAGTGTTTATATTTATGTAAATTGACGAGCCTATGTTCTGTAAAGAATTCAAAAAGGTAATAAACAATATTATTATTATTATTATTATTATTATTATTTGGTGATTTCGTGAAAACTTTTATAAAATCTTCTGTTTCTGATGATTCTTCGAACCCCAGAATTGCTTAGCTTTTTTAAATGTATTATTTTAGTTAATAAATAATGGTATTTTTAACCTTAGTCCTTTGGTATGTACATACGTTACCTTTTGAATTTCAAAATTATGGAGGTTAATTTCTTTAGAACTTTTTTTTTGGTCATACTGTTATGGAGCGAACCGAAAACTGACAATTTTGAATTTCAATTACGGAGCGAACCTAACCTCATTACACATTTTTACCCCAAAATGTTGTTTGTGAAAATCTGACAACTATTATTGATGCGATCTGGCAACTTTTTTATTTTTCACCTGGCAACACTGAAATATGAAACATAGGTATTGGTAAAATTAACAGTTAATTAACTACAACAACTCTATTTTGTTTTTTTAATGTTTTAATGTTCTACACAAAATTTTAACGAAAAAAATACAGTACTAAAAGCACACGACATAGTCAAAGTAGTCAATTAATTATGCTTATCGTGATTTTTTTCCTGAAAAAAAGAAATAAAATCTATGTGTCGTATAAACAATAAATCATAGTTACTCACGTTCCGTTCCGCATTAACGCATGTTAACTATTTTACGCCTTTTTCCCTCCTTTCATGGGTGAACGAAGTTGTGCCCCTCCTTTCATGGGTGAACGAAGTTTTGCACCTCCTTTCATGGGTGAACGAAATTGTGCACCTCCTTTTTTAACGTCGCCCATTACGCACGCAACAAGTACGAAAAACAAAACGGTCAAATACTTTAAAAAATTCATTTTTGTAAATTTTTGAAATGATATCAAAAAATTCACTATATATACGTTCAAAAGTCGTAAAATAACAATTGTCAATCTTCATGGGTAATTAAAAATGAAAACAATGGGCTTTTGTTTGCAATTCGATTTATTTATTTATTTAACGAATAAAAGCGATACTTCAAATCCTATAAATATAAACACATTCAGAACAATTAATAATAGTTTAAACAAAAGATTAATACAACTTAAAAACATTCCAAGGTTAATGTCGAACATTACAAGGTCAAATAAAATGGGCCATAAAGGAGAGAAAATAGAAAAAACATCATAAAATATATTAGAAACTCTAAACAATTTAGTCATAATGAACTTGTTTTAATGAATTATTTTAATATCAAATTTAAAATTTAAAATGATAATGAAATATTTGGTTAGGTTTTCCTACGGTTTTTTTTTTCGCCAAACTTACAGTATAAATGTATAATCTAAAGCATAGAGAAATCGTTTGTGGAACGCACAAGGGTTTTATAGGACATAACAATATGGCTCTGTAGCCCTATATGCCAGTTGGCGAGGAATGATTTGAACAGTTACGTTGTCGTCAATTATAAGCAACAGCCCGTTAAGAAGTTAGGTTGAGTACTAACTCAAACTATTTACTCCTCGGATGTGTGAGTGTTCTATGCTGCCGAAAACAGAAGAAGGCGGAGGACGGCGCTTGATACACGTTAGAGCTGTAATCATTTCAGACGTAAATCTGAAAATCATCATCGTATCGATAGATTTTACTCTCAAGTAAAATCGAATAAATCAGTGCAAATCATTCATAGCACACACTTTTTAAAACAATCTGCATTATGAATTAGCGCAAAATTGTTATACATTGCGAGCAGGAATTGCAAGTGGAAGACCACGGAGCCGCAAGCATACGCCTACGTACAACGTGAATCCAAGAGATAACGTAATTAAATAGAAATAACCTATAAAGTAAAACCGATAAGAATCTACCAGCTATGGCCAAGCCAACAGGTAGATATGCAATACAATTAACAGAATAAGCGTAAGGATAGCCTTCACGTTTCGAAGAGTCGATCTGTATCTAGTTTACGTGCTCCTGGCTCATAGACATTTAATAAACTTTTAGTAAATAGAAAGAACAAATAATCCTCCCCCAATAATAAGTACAGGAGAAATCCATGAGTGAACTACTCTGATTAGAAAATTGATGCATGATGTAAAGGATCTAAAAAATAAGAACCAAAACTACATAGCGGAAACTTTTTGTTTAATGGAAGAATATTTAAGAAAAAAAATTAGGACATCTAAGAGGTAGAAGAAAGGTTGAAAATCATATATAAGAGAAATAGGAAAAATAATATTATTATGAAGGGACTAGAATTTTGATGCAATAGTGAAACAGAAATGAACGAAAAATAGAGAAAAGCTTCTAGAAAAGGAGCTAAAACAAAACCGAAGAAAATGGAAAAAGTAGAAGACAAAATCATTTTCGATGAAAACTTCGAATATATGAAAAAAAAGCTAGATTAATAACGGTAGATCACAAAAGAGCATACATTAGCCATAATTTGAGAAAGAGAAAGAGAGAGAGAGAAAGAAAAAGACAGGAAAAAGAATTTAATAACGAAGTGACCAAAAACTGGAATAAGTAACTCAAAGAAAAAGAAACCATAAGAAATCAATGACGACGGCAAGAGGTAGGACTGCGAGAGAATAATGTAGAAGCTAATACACCACAATACATCACACCACATACACCACAATAACTTGGAGCAAACGAGGATTGAAAGAAAAGGAATGGGAATGTAAAGTTTGTTTGAAGAATATAACTCAACACTTTCTAACTCAATGGTTTTCATAGGTATTTTATTTAACAAAACAATTCGATTAAAAAAATGTGTTACTCGATAAAGAAACTTTGACACATATATTTATACAGAGAGTTACATCGAATCTCTGAATAGTCAATCTGTGCACTGGCTTATGTCGCGTTGCTCTGTGACGGTCACTAGTTCACTTCCAGTTTTAACTCTTCGAATTATTATTATTTTTTTACTTTAATTTAAATATACAAGACATAAAAAATACTTGATGTATATTTTATTATATTTGAGTGTCGTAATAAATATTTTTTTTATACAGTTGAAGTATTTCATTAGTTTCTCACCCCAGAAAAACGTAAGATAAGATATTTTAATACTAATAAATACAATCACTAACATTTACTTATTAAAAATAAAACTCCTTTAAATCAATTAAAGTGTATTTAAAACATTTACATTAATATGTGGTACTAATTCCCGTTTTTATCTGAAAATATAAAAATTGAATTAAAATGCACAATTAAAACGAACACAACAGCGAAATAACAATAATAATAATAATAATAACGTGTACAACGTATAAAGAAATTCCATAAAATGGAAAAGAATACAAAAATACAGGCAATAATTTCCAAGGAAAGAAATATGTTAAATTGGATAAATAGAAATCATAAATATTTCTGCCTCAAAAATCGACGTACACAATAAACACCAATAAATGCCACATACTTATTTAAACGAAATGTTTTTTTACATTGTCCTTTCTTGCAGGACAACGATGATCGATTCATCCCTTTCGTCTGTGCCCGCTACGCTTGCGGCAAAAACGAAAACGCAAACGACCAAATATTTTAATAAATTCATGTTTGAAAAATATTTATTTTATAACGAACAAAAAACGACTATACAGTATGTCCCCGGATTGAGTTTACAATAGGTATGATTGACCAAAAATTTTCGAACTGGAATTTCATATTTTAGGATTCCGCTGTGCTTGATCTGAAACTCATTTTTAATTTACTTTGGATTTTTTAAAGTCAAGTAGGCCTTCACAGGTTAGCAAACACTATTTTAGTTTTAGGTAAACTACCTTTTCCGTTCACAGTACGCCAAAGTGTTACTAAGAAAAGTTGTTCAGAATGAAAAGTTATGGCGTTATGGCGTTTTCAGAATGATCGGCCTACTTTGATAAAATCCAGTATTGGTCAGATTCCTTTTGTGTCAACTTAATTTTCAACTTCGTTTTGTGTCAACTTTGTGTCAGCTTGACTTTAAAGAAACAAATCTGCAATTGAAACTACAATCATACCTTGAGATGGGTTAATGATCACAAAAACAAACAAATATAAGAAATTTTATTTAAATTATTAAAACAAAAAAACAAGTATTAACTTATTCTACTTCGTCGCTGCATAATTCAATCCCCCGTCGCAGTTCCTTAAAGCTATTCGGATATAGCATCTTGTATGCGATTTTTTAATACCTCGGCATCATTGGGTAAATGTTCTGCATACACTACTTGTTTAACGTCCCCACAAATAAAAATCGGCAATAGTCAAATCTGGGCTCCTTGGGGGCCATAATACCATTCCTAATAAGCTTCTGTGCAACCATACGTGATACACAAATATCTGGAAATTTTTCAAATTTTTCAATCACGTAACGGTAACTTTTTCCACGTCCATAACACTGTACTAAATATATTTTCTGTTCTAACGTTAGCATTTTATTGCAAAAATATTTTCATTATTTCACAATTACTTTAACGATATGAAAGATAACGACACATGTGGTACTACAATAAACACTTGACATGTAATCGATGTTTTTCGTTTTTGTAATTATTAAGTCACCTTATGCTTAAAAATATCTTTTATTTTTTGTTTGTTTTTGTGATCAAGTCAAGCTGACACAAAGTTGACACAAAACGAGGTTGAAAATGAAGTTGACACAAAAGGAAACTGACCAATACTGGGTTTTATCAAAGTACGCCGATCATTCTGAAAATTTGTAACGCCATAACTTTTCATTCTGAACAACTTTTCTTAGTAACACTTTGGCGTACTGTGAACGGAAAAGGTAGTTTACCTAGAACTAAAATAGTGTTTGCTAAACTGTAAAGGCATGATTTGACTTTAAAAAAATCGAAAGTAAACTAAAAATAAATTTCAGACCAAGCAGGGCGGAATCCCAAAACATGAAATATTTTTGGTCAATCATACCTATTGTAAACTCAATCCGGGGACATACTGTATATACATTATACGATATCAGAAGTCATTACAACAATTATTCTGCTTCATTTAAAACAATTGTTAATTTATAATATGTTCAAAATTAATAGCCTTTTGTTCAGATACCGTGTCCATATGTCACAATTACAGCAAGATAAGAACAAGAAAATTGATTAAACTTTGACAAATAAAGGTAAATAATAACTTAAAAAAATTGTTTATTTGGGACAAGCTCTTAGGCTAATGTCCACCAATGGAAAAGGCTGTCTATAACATGTTTCATTTTGACGGCTTCATAAATGTGTTTTTATATTTTATACATGTATTTATTTATTTTTATTTAATTTATATAATGAATTACTTTAATATTCAATTTAACGGAGTTTGAAATATTTGGTTCGGTTTTCCCAACTTTTTCTCAATTTTTCTCATTGTAATTTATAAATTATTTGTTTATCCCTTGCCTCGCCTTTTCTACTGTGATCCTGATCGTGGTCTTGTTCTGTATTTGAGTCACCGTGACGGACACAACAGACGGACGTGATGAGTTTACTTATTTCCTCTAGTTTCATCTATTTTCATATTTGAATATATTTGGCTTTGATCACTTACTATTTTTTGTTGTGTGTGTTAAGAATGTGAACACTTTATGCTTTGTACTTCAGGGGAGTCGTTAAGTAAGTTATTATGTTTTTAATAATTTATATAAAATTAAATGTGTGGATCTCATATGCGGAGGCACGGAAGATTCGAAGTCTGGACTCGCCGCTCCTCCTCGAATTATTTGTATTCCTTTTGAAGATATTTTTTTTATACTTCGGAAATCTCAGTACATAAAGTAATTTATATTTAGGGCAGAAATATTGATTAAAATTTTATAATAATCGACATTTAAGTTTCGCCGACTTATGTGGCGAGACGACATCAGCAGCGCCGAATAAGTAAGTAATTTTTATACAGCCATCTTGTACTGTCTTATATCTTCCACTTGCGTTACACAAACTCTTAGCTCCTCTCAGGGATTTAAATATACAAGACATACAAAACATTTTATGTATATTTTATTATATTTGAGTGTCGTAATAAATATTTTGTTGATACAGTTAATTTCTTTTATGAGTTTCTCACCACAAAAAACGTAGATACTTTCGAAATAAATGTGACACTAACAAATACGATCACTAACAGAATTAAAAATAAAACGCCTTTAAATCGATTAAAATGTATTTAAAACATCTGCATACCATTTATATACTAATTACAGTTTTTGTACATGAATTAAATAAAAAATATCTGAAAATATAAAAATAGAATTAAAATACAATTAAAACGAACACAACACGGAAAGAGTAAAGAAAGTCGCATTCCATAAAATGGAAGAGAAAAAATGGAGCCCGGACCACAGACTTGTCACGGGCCCGAAAATTTCCAATAAATGCCACATACTTACTTAATTAAGTTGTTCTGACGCATTGTCCATTAACCTTTTTGTACCCTTTTTTGCAGGTGAACGTTCCTAATTTTGCAGTCTTGTACTCTGCGGGCGGTGCGCCCGCTACGCTTGCCGCAAAAATGCCAAACAGAACGAACAAATATTTTATTAAATCCATATTTGAAATATATTTATGTTAAAACGAACGACAAATTCAAAAATATATACAATATATACTAACAGAAGTCATAAAATAATAATTATTTTTGTTAATCAATAACCATGCTGCACCATTTAAAACAATTGTTAATTAAAAATATGTTCAAAATTAATTGCCTTTTGTTCAGATATCGTGTCCATATATCACAATTGCAACAACATAAAAATAATACAAACTTTAGTTATTGTTAATGATAAGATATGTAACATTTGATTGTAAGTCTAAAGTTAAACCCAAGCCCAAGGCCTGTAAAGCATTAATAATAATAACATTTAATATGGTTGCCATTTTTTTTAAATGGGACACCTAGTATCTGTTTGCATAATTCGAAGTGTTTTGAGAGTATCTATTGATATCTAACATTTTTTTGAATTTGTTTCATGCATTCCGCCGCAATTAGCGATTGACCTGTATATACAAAAATATGCCTGAAATGCTCATTTATCTCTAGTTAAACACTGCCTTTGCTCAAAATGTGTAACAGGAAATAAAGAAATCGAAGAGCAGAGCTCACATGCAGCACTCACTGTATATACAGAAAAAATATTTTAAATTTAAAATAGCGCTTAATCATCGACAATAAAAATAAAACTAAAGGTTGTTTTAGAACATTTTATATTCATCTCGCCAGAAGAAGACAGGACAGTACTTCAAATAGCCAGATAAAAAAAAAAATTTCGGAGCAGGCACATTTTTTACTGTTTTCCATTTATTCCGTCCCTTTTAACATATTTCTTCGACTGGAAATTATTGCCTGCATCTTTGTTTTATTTTTTTTTTTAATCTTGTGGAATGCGACTGCGATTGTTATTATTATTACTATTTCGGTATTGTGTTCGTTTTAATTGTGCATTTCTACATTATTTTCTCGCAATCCTACCTCTTGCAGTCGTCGTTGATTTCTCCTTATGGTTTCTTTTTCTTTGAGTTACTTTTTACAGTTTTTTTGGCCTTTCTTAAATTCTTTTGCCTGTGTCACACTTTCTCTCTCTCTCACTCTCAAATCATTGCTAATTAATCTAGTTTTTTCTTCATGAATTCAAGGTTTCCTCGAAATTTATTTTGTCTTTTACTTGTTCTACTTTCTTCGATTTTATTTTAGCTTTTAGGTCTTTTTAGCTCCTCTATTTTTTCGTTCATTTTTGTTTCGCTATTGGATGAAAATTCTAGTCCATTTATAATAATATTTTTTTTCCTATTTCTCTTTCCTTTATACCTCCTAGATGCTCTAGTTTTTTTCTTAGACTTTGCAAACATTTTTTATTTTTATATTTTCTTCCATTAAACATTTAGTTTTTATATGTAAACATCTTGCATTAATTCTCTAATCAAGTTGGTTAACTCATAGATTTCGCCTGTATTTATTATTGGGGGAGGGTTATTTATTCTATTTACTAAAAGTTTACTAAATGTCCATGAATTAGGCTCACGTAAACTAAACGCAGATCGACTATTCGGAACGTGATTACTATCCTTAATACTCTTATTATTATTATTCCCTTATTCCTACCGCTACCGGTTTGCTTGGACGTAGCTTGTAGGTTCTTATCGATTTTACTTTATAAGTTATTTCTAATTACTCACTTTATCTTTTGATTTTTGGATTCACCTTGTACGTAGGCGTATTCTTTCTGTTCGTATAACGTATAACAATTTTGATGCTAATTCATGACGCAGATTGTTTTAAAAAGTGTGTGCTAAGAATGATCTACACCAATTTATCCGATTGATGTTTTAGTTAAAGGTTGTTTTACAACATTTCATGTTACTTCCGCCAAAGGAAGACAGGACCGTACTTAGAACAGAATACCCACCTAAAAATATTGAATTGTTCGAAAATTTAAAATGAAGATAGGACCGCCGTTTTTGCGGATTCGGGATATTTGTATATATAGAACTTGATAAAAAAAAATTTATTCATTTTGTTATATTTGTGCGTCATATTTTTCATTACATTTGAAGTCATTTATTAGTTGATCGTTCCAGACATTTAAAACATAATTTTATAAAGTATACATTTTATAATAATTGAAGTTTTTGGACTTGAAGTAATTGTTAAATCTGAAACGCACAATTAAATAAAATTGCAGAACAGTATTAATGTAGTACAAATTCAACATGTATTATATTTTATAAGCTACGCGAAGAGGATAAAATTCGTAAAATAAATTCAAATTGAAGAAATATGTTAAAATGGATGAGTGAAGCTGGAGATGCTCACGCCTCATAGTTAATTATCTAAAATATTTCCTACATTCTTTTCGATAGCCTTTTAAACCAAGGCACAAATATTAGAAATTTTTCTTTATCTTTCTTCTCTTCGCCCGTGTAGCGGAACGTGCAACAAAAGAATAAAGATTTTAGTAAATTCACATTTCAAGGTTATTTACAAAATACCAAACAAAAATCACCTTATGTTTTTTCGAAAAGCGTAAAATAACAATAAGGATGCCTCGTTTACAATTGAATATTAAAAGTTTGTTCAAAATTAAAGACTTACTTACTTATCACATTTGAAGTAGTAATAAGATGTAAATAAAAAAAAATTATGTGGGATACGCTTTTAGGTTAATGTGCTCCAATGGAAAATAGGCAAACCATTTGAATAAAAATGGAAAAAAAAACAACTTAATTCCTATTTTTATGACTTTGCTCAAACAACTTAATTCCTGTTTTTATGACTTTGCTCGGTAAATTTAATTTTACAGTTTAATGTGTAATAATGAATGTAACACATGCCGTCAATACAAAAAAAGAGAAAATTTAAATTTCAAATTGTTCGTAAACTACTAAAAATATGATTAATGATGCCTTTAAACCAGGCATATTGTAAATACAATCACTATAAAACGCCGTTATAGTTTTATAGATATTTTGTCTATAAAATATTTAATCTTGACGACATCGTAAAATGTTAAATGGATGAATAAATATCAACGTCCATATGCTTCAAAATTCGAATATATGCCACATACTTAATTTTTTGTACACATTTTTTATTAACTTTATTGTGTCATATATACAGAGTTTTTTTTTTTTTTAATCAATTTTCTTTGGTCACCTAGTCACCCAGTCACCTAGTTGCAACCCTAAAAGGGGGGTGAAGTTCACCATGCAATTTTTAAATGGCTAGTGGTACTTATTAACCTATAATTTGAAAGCCCAATCGTTGGGCTTTGCAGAAGTGTTTGAGTTTTTGAATTCTCATCATGACTTTCCGTCTTTATTGAGCTCTGAATATTCAAACTTTTTTCATTTTTTTAATTCTGTTTTTCGTCACCATGGAGATTAACAAAAACAAAATAACTTTATGGCTTATGACAAAGTACCTCCTTTTCAACTAAAAGTGTAACGAAACGCATCATGGTTTATTCGATTGCAGAAATAGTTGAAATAATTAGTTTTTTCTTTGGAAACAATGAATGTGCGAATAGGATAGCCGAGTAACAACATGCAGATAAGCATGTCAATCGAAAATACGTCTTGGAGTTAGTAGGAAAGTTTCGCGAAATCGGGTCTGTAACTAACAAAAAGCGAAATGCTCCAAATCGAGTAGGCACCCTTTGCTATTTCAAAATTTTAGGGCAAACTCCATTTCGGAGTTGAAACTCTATTAAAGGAAGTAGCTAAAACATGTGTCCTTGAAAAGAAAATTCACCTGTTTCAGTATTTTTAAGCAACTAATCTCCAAGGTGACAAAAAAATGAAGAACTCACTAACTCGGGAAGTAATAATCAGAATTCAAAAATTCAAACACTTCTGTAAAGCCCATCGATTGGGCTTTCAAATGATAGGTTTATAAATACCACTTGCCATTTACAAATTTTAGGGTGAACTTTACCCCCCTTTATGGGTTGCAACTAGGTGACTGCAAATAGCTATAACATTTGTCCCCCTTCCAAAGAAAAAAATTGACCTGTCTAGGCGTTTTTTAAAAAACAGCTTGTTAACCAGAAACCTTTTTCAAAAAATTGTTATTTAAAAATACATTCTGAACTGTCATCCAGCCAATTATTTAGGAACTTGTTATAAATAATAGCTTTATTCTTTCATTTTTTTATATGCTTTAATTGATTTTTCATTTCGTCTTCTTCTTAATTTTTGCGTTTTTTGTGTTTTGATTTCATTATTCTACTTTTTATTTTATCTTAATCTTTTTGATTAATTTTTTTTTTACCTAAAATAATGTATAAATTATCTTGAGGATTTATATTCGCGTTTTCCACTTTTTTAGTTTTCGTGTTTAATTTTTTCTTTCCTTTAGTCTCTTTTCATGTAATTTTGGGCATTTTCTCTTTTCTTTTCAAAAACGAACTACCTAATGAACATCAAATGCTGAATTTTCATTTCATTTTCTATTGTGCAATGTTTTTCATAGTTTTTCATAAATAGAAAAATTCAAGAAAGAAAGTGGAGGCGCTTGAAACAAATTTTGTCTAAATAACTTTTGAGATTTGCAAAATAAAAAAAAGAGAGAGCTAAAACAAAGGGAAAATTGAAGCTAAAGATAACAGTAACAATTGCCAGAGAAAACGAGACAAAGATTTAAAGAAATCTAGCCGCCATATTTTTACTCATTTAATTTTTCTTTTTTATTAAATTATTTTTTATTTTCGTGTGTTTTGTTGTATCCCGAGTTTGTTTCTTTCTGTCAGTTTGTTTTTAATTTATTTTGCTTTTTTCACTTGTTTCGCCTTCCATTTTGCGTGTTCTTTTTACTTTCATCGTTTTCGTTTTATTTTTATTTGTTTTATTTTACACTATCGTTTGCTGTATTCGACCATCTTAAAGATTTTTTTTTTTTACTGTTTTTTATCTACAAATTAATTACAAATTAATTTTTTTTAGTTTAATTTTTATACTTTATCTTTTTTTATTAATCCAAGCTTTCTATGAATCTTGAAAGCGAAAAATTGTTATTTAAAAGTTCTTTATAAACTTTAAAAAAATAATTGTGTCGCCGTGAAGATGTCATCTATTTTTTTTTCTCCGGTTTTTAATTTGTTTAAATTATGCAACAAAAAATAGGTTCTTTAAAAAAAAATCGCTATATAAACAAACTATTTAAAAAAATCCTCCATTTACTTAAAATTTAATAAAATATAATTTAATGATTGAATTATAAGAAATAAAAATTTGTATTTACATTTAATATCTACTGAATACTGCCAATAGTGTTACAAGTACATTATATTTACTACAAAATATACATTTACTTTACAAAAATTTTATTTGTACATCTAAGGTTTTTTTTTTAAATTTTATAGTTATGGGTGGACCCCTTTGTCTCCTGGCAACCAATATTTTTAGAACCAGTCCGCCACTGTTTGGTGTAATTAGTCGATCGCTCCAAGCATAGACAAGACCCATCCAAGAATATTTTCCTCATTAATATATGTATTTAATCAAGACGTATTGAAATTAGTTTAGTTCTATTTAAAATAAGTCAAGTTATCGAATCTGAAAATATAAAAATTATATAAAATCAGCACATTTAAATAAAATTGCACAACAAAACAATAGTAATGTTGTACAAACGTGTAAGAAATAAAAATGACTGATTACATTCCACAAGAGACGTGAAAAGAATAAAATGCAGGCAATGGAAGGATAAATGAATGAAAAGGAAGTGATTCAAATTTCGATACGAAAAAATGTTTCAAACTTACCTAACTGGTCTTGGAACCTTACAGCCAATCCCATCTATGCAGAGCCGAAATGTACGTAAGTTTTCGGTATTTTTTTTCTTATCACCTAATATGTTTGCAACGAAAATGAAAAACAAAAAGAACAGCTATTTTATATATATTCATATTGTTCATTATCTTTACCTTTGTCCTTTTCACCCGCTACGCTTGCGACGAAAATGAAAAACACAAAAAACAAATATTTTAGTAAATTCATGTCTGAAGGTTATTGAGACAATACCAAGCAAAATTCACGCTTATGTTCAAAAAGTCGTAAAATAACGATGCTTCCTTAAAACAATTGAATATTAAAAATTTGTTCAAAATTAATAACCTTTTGTTTAAAGATCGCATCGGTTTTATTTCTTGTGTTATAAACATACACTTCATGGATTCTTAAAATAGAATTAACATATTCGAAAATGTAATAAGATACAGGGTGTTTCATTTTAAATAACGAAGTTTATAGCAACTTGCGGTATAACCGGAAATCTCAAAAGTGGAAAAAATTTTAATTAATCGTTCTGAAAAATAGATAACTTCACAAAAAAAATTAAACGATAATTAACCTCATATACAGGATGTGGAAATTATCTGGAATCGGTCGATCACGGCTTACCTGTTCATTTTATCAAAAAATATTATAAGTAAAAGGTATTCGGGATCAAGCAGTCCATACTATAAAATCCTGATGCATACAGGGTGTTCGGTTTCGCTTTTAAATTATGCAACTTTGTTATTTTAAATGTAACACCCTGTAACAATTATTGAATTTTTAAATTCTACGGTAAAATTTAGAGTAATTTTAGTTAACTAATTCAATTCTATAACTCAACGGTTTCTGAGATATTTAGCTTTAAAAAAAAAATACATTTGCATCGTTCTCTTAGAAAGTCAATAACTCAGAAAGTATTAACTTTAGGTATAGGGAATCTTATATACCATAGAAAGAGATCTTAAATCTCTATCGAATGACATAACAATATACAGAGTGTTCCATTTAAAGAAAACCAGTATTGCCCATTTAAAGATGCTTAAGTTAATATTCAATTTTCGAACACTCTGTATAAGAAAATGAACATTTTTATTATGAATTATTTAGCTTGAAGTATTGGCATAAAGATGCCTAAGAATTATTGTAAAACAACGATCCCATTAACTTTTAACGAACGACTTTCCTAAATCACCCTGTATTTTTTGCACACGAGTTTTCTTCTTTTTTAGAATGTAGTAATTTCATAAAAAAGATAGTTAAACTTCAATTTTTTTAAATTTTCTTATTATCAAAGACAGTGAGTGTAAATAATACGAGGCAATATAAAGAAAATCAGGAATAAATGGTTTGATCTAAACACTTATAACTTATAAGGAAAAAAGAAAACTGGACTTACAAAAAATTATGTAGAAAGAAGAAACAACAATGGATAGAAAGAGAAATGGACGAGATAGAAAAAAACTGCATAAACTAAAAGTTAATATCAGTGAAGAATTGAAGAACTGTATAAGAATGAAGGTGACGGGGGAATAATGGAGGTAGAGGAAAACAAGGACGAGACAGAAGAACCAACGTTCGCTGCCGAAAGCTGTTAAAGAAAGGAAAAGCTCCAGGACACGATAAAGTAAACACAGAATTATTAAGAGAAGGACGAGAGGAACTACACAAAGTAAATTTTAAACTTATACTAAGAATATGGAGAGAAGAAAATATTCCGGAAGAATGAAAGACAGGATTGATAATACCAATCGCAAATAAAGGATACATGTCAGTATGTAAAAACCACAGAGGAATTTCTTTACTTAACCTAGCGTATAAAGTATTAACGAATGTAATAATAAACAGAAATTTACAGAGAAAATAATAGGGGATTATCAGAATGGCTTCCGGAAGGTAGAGAACTTCAAAAGAAGCTCAGTGACAGGTCAAGAACAAATCAACGATCACGGCAAAACCCGGTAGAAATTATTTCATTAGACAAAGGCCGCGAAAGCCTACATTCAACTATAGAATCTTGCTGTGTTCACTGTTATATTTCATAAATATAATAATTGTGGAAAATAAATGATTTATTTTATGTTGAAATTTTGTTACTTTTTCGAATAAATTACTAACAAAATAGGGCAAAAATCCATTACTTTTGGAAGACGAAAAATTAAATGTTTAAAAATTTTTGTTCGTATCGTGCTTTTACTTTTTACCGTCAGCATTTACCGACACTGTGAAAGTTTCTTTTTTTCACTTTTTTCACTTTCACGAACATTTTCAAAAATGTTGAAATGAAAATCATGTCGACGATGAAAAATTTATGTCTTCCATCGGGCGTATTAATCATATACGATTTCTAGTTCGTCATTTCTTTTGCCATATAAAATGGAAATCGTATTAAATGACAACACGAAGCGTCACACTTAAACTTATTTGACACACGTTTAACTGTTTATAATTTCTGGAAAAAAAACATTAGCCTAAAAAGATCAGTTCCAGCGTGACTGAAACACACCAACCGTTACATTTCCTTCCTGCGTACTTATTACGCGAGGCATACAGTCAAAAATTAATTCGAAATATTGTATTTATAAAAAAATAATAATAATAGTGGTTTATGAAGACCAACAGATAACTGACAAAAGTTGATTGAAATTGTTGAAATTTTGTAAACATATTTACACCAACACCTCCTTCAAACAGATTTAAAATGATACAAATAGGATTAAAAACGGCACCAAGGAAAAGAAAGTCAGTGGGTGTTGGCAATAAACAAAGTAAAAAATGCATTTTTTTAACAATAAAATTTCTAACTTTTCAAAAGTGATACCAAATATTGAAGAAAACTTGTTGATTCACATTATATTTATGGTAAACCTGTTCTTCACATTCTTAGATTATATCTTTATTATTAAATTATATCTTTCCGGTGGCTAAGTTTCTCAGCATTTACAGTAACCAATAAATCCTTATATGTATATCCTTATATACAGTCTGTTCACGGGAATATTCTACAATAGCTAACTTTTTTATTTAAACAGATACAAACTTAGTAAAATGGACAAAATTTAAGTACCTTGCAATGCGCATTTCGCGCAATAAATTATAAAACAAAAGAACGTCGCGTTGCTAAGATAAAAGCTTAAAGATAATTTTTTTAAATTGAACACCCTGTATATTTTTACTTCTTTAAGTTGCTCTGGTCGCCTGCTATAATTAATTATAAGACAATTTTTCTCTAGGATCGGTAGTTAAGGAACAATAATTTCTTGCACTCTGGCTGTTCACGAATTATTCTACAATAGCTAACTTTTTTATTTAAGGAGATACAAACTTGGTTAAATGGACAAAGTAAGTACCTTGCAATGCGCATTTCGCGCAATAATTTTTAAAACAAAAGAACATCGCGTTGCTAAGATACAAGCATAAAGATAATTTTTTTAAATTGAACACCCTGTATATTTTTATTTTTTTAAGTTACTCTGGTTGCCTGCTATAATTAATTATAAGACAATTTTTCTCTAGGATCGCTAGTTAAGGAGTTAAAAAATAAAGTAACAAAATAATAAAAATCAAAAAGCAAACGAACTATTGTTATCGATCCTCCTCTTGCAACAAGTTTTACAAATGTTTTTCATTCTTCGGACTGCACCAATTATTTATTGACCACTATTATAATTATAATGAAATTTGCAAAATTATTTTCTCCAAAACTCTTTTAATAGCAGTTTTAGAAAAAAATTGTATTATAATTAATTATAGCAGGCAACCAGAGCAACTTAACAATATAAAAATATACAGAGTGTTCAATTTAAAAAACTAATCATTTTGCTTGTATCTTAGCAACGCGATGTTCTTTTGTTTTATAATTTATTGTGCGAAATGCGCATTGCGAGGTACTTAAACTTTGTCCATTTAACCAAGTTTGTATCTTTTTAAATAAAAAAGTTAGCTATTGTAGAATAATTCGTGAACACCCAGAATGCAAGAAATTATTGTTCCTTAACTAGCGATCCTAGAGAAAAATTGTTTTATAATTAATTATAGCAGGCAACCAGAGTAACTTAAAAATATAAATATATACAGGATGTTTAATTTAAAAAATTAATCGTTGTGCTTGTATCTTAACAACGCGACGTTCTTTTGTTTTATAATTTATTGCGCAAAATGCGCATTGCAAGGTACTTAAACTTTGTCTATTTAACCAAGTTTGTATCTCTTTAAATGAAAAAGTTAGCTATTGTAGAATGTTCCCGTGAACAGGCTGTATAGTAAACAACATCAATGCATAGCCTATGTGGACGATTTGACCCTCAGAGCTAAATCAAAGAAACAGAATAACAAAAAATAATAATAAATTTAGAAGAGAAGATGGGAAATTTTTGTTTTGGAATTAAACCACGAAAAACCTAAACTGATGATTATAAGAGATAAAAGAAAGCCATTTATTTATAAATAATAGAAAAGTATAGTTTCGAAAGTGCGAAGCAGCTTACTTATTTAATCGCACTAATAAATGAGAAAAGACACGAAGATCAATAAATAAAAATGTCAAAATGGAACCGGAGATATTTTATGTTGCAGCTATTGTTAAGATCCAAGTATACCCCCAGGAAGACAAAAGTAAGACTTTTCAAATCAGTCATAAGACTTTCAGTAACATATGCCAGTGGAGTGACGTATATAAAAAAACAGAAGAAGAAAGATTAAATAGATGAGAACGAAAGACACTGAGGGTCCTATAGTGAGAGACAGAAACGAAGGAAGAATGGAAAAGGAGAACAAATTCAAGCTTCAAAACTTGGATGGAGAGCTGAACATCACAAACTGTTACTACTAAAGTCATTGTTGGGCAAATAATAAAGGTAGAGATTGAAACAAAGTAGAAACGTTCACAAATATAAAGAAGAAAGAATCATAGAAAACCCACGGAAGAAAAAAGAAAAGGGAATAAAATCAAAATACGACATCAAAAAAGGATTGAGAAGAAGAAAAGTGGAACAAATGGAACAAATGGAACAAATGGAACAACTACAACAAATGGACGAAATGGGTGAAATTGGTGAAAAACATAAGGCAACCTAATCTTTCTACATGATTTTCACCATTTTCGTTTCCATCCTTCTTTGATGACGTATTTTGACTTTATTCCCTTTTCTTTCTTCTTCATTAGTGTTTTCTACTTTGTTTAAAGCTCTACGCTTATTATTGACTCAACACTGTTTATAGTATTATTTCGACTTATACTTTCTTAGGTAAATATATACATATATTTAGATAAAGGTAATATACACTGCGGTCCAAAAGTATCCCCCCCCCCCCCGGTAACTTTTGAACGGCTAGAGCTATCGTTATGAGAAAAAAATACGTCGATTTTTCATTTTTACGAACAAAATGTTAGTGTTGTTAAAAATTCAATTTCGCCTCTGGTGAAACCAGAAACGATGTCAACTTTCTTATTTTAAACGGAACAGCCTGTATATTTTGACGTTTTTGGAAAGATAACGGAGAGACGATACGGCAAGTTTTAATTATGGATGAAACCTAATAATGCGTAAAAAAATATCATTATTTCTGCATAATTTTGCTAATAAACATGTTCTATACAAGGTAGATTATATCCAAAATTATTGACAAAAAGGCAAAAATATATTATGAAAATTAATGATAGTGAATAATATCCCAGTATGAGTAGCAGTGAACATAATACGTCAGCCTGCGTCCCTAAATTCGAAACAATTATTATTAGTTTTGGACGCTGCTGGAAACCAGACCATTTCCATGGATCCATCAGAACCAATCAGGTCCTGTCTTTGGCGTGATTAATAAAAACGAGGATTGTTTCATTTTTGGCCATTAAAGCTTCGGCCTCTCCGAAAAGAGCATGCCAATTAGAGGCAAATGCTTTTGGTGCGCTCGCAGCAGGACGTCCAAATCTACTCGTCGGCCTCAGAAAATACGCCACTATAAAATTTCGATTACTGAATTATTGTTTCGTCCGTATCAAATTTATATTTACCGCAAGACAATCGACGTTAATAATTTTATGTTAATAACCATAAACAATAGATAATTAAGAAAATAATATTCGTATAAATTTTTATGTTTAGTTATTTTGAAAATTTTTACATTTTGATATTTCCTTGCAATAGGCAATGTTTTTTTATGTAATTACTTTTTATGTTTTTCGCATAATAGACATTTCCAACATTGATTGATCGATAAATAGAAACTTGTGGCCGTTTAAGGTGACCACACTTAATAAATCAATGACGTCACGGTCTTCATTGTCTGCGGTCTCATCTTTTACTTATTTGACACGGTCCACTAGTTGCACACCTCGTATGTCTGTAAAAATGTACCATAGCGACCATCTTTCAGAAACCATTCCGATTTAGAAATAAAAAAAAAAAATCTGTCTATTTCAATAGGATTTTTATCTAATTTTATAGTAACTAATTATATGAATAAATTATTTGCGGTACAATTGTTTGTCCTATATTTTTTTATTACATTACACAATTTTTTTAGGTAAAGCGTGAGAACAGATTTTGAAATGCCCGAAAGGCCGATCATAATTACAGGTTTCAAAACGCGTGGTCTAAAACACATAGATCGTCCGCTTCAACTTAACACCATGACATTATTTCAAGCCAAGACATACCAACGATTTTTTCCGGTACGCCCACAACTTTATCCGAGCGGTCGTTCTACAATATAATAGTTCTCGTATGCTTACACGTTGATCAAAAACAATGGTAGATTCGATGATTATTGGGTTCGTAATCGATGGATTGGGATACGCCAAGGTAGGTCGTGAAAATATAGTAAAATTTAAGGAATGCCTACAAAAAATCGTATCGAATACCTACACGTTTTTAAACACCGGTTTGTTTATTTCGTTTCTTTTTTAATTCTCAAAAGTATTTTAGATTGAGCGCTACGCAGAACACTATACGGAATGAATAAATCGTGAGTTATAAGAAAGATTTTTGCTTTATTTCTACAATTCGTGATTTAATGTCCATTTTAATATAAATATTGATGATATCTGTGAAAATTATAACAACAATTTCATTATATTGAAGGAAAAGCTTCGCAACCACCACCTACAAAAATCTAACTAATATGGTTGCGGGAAAACAAACGGCAGAAAAGTATCAGCAAGACAATTGCAAAAGAAACTGAATGAAGTTAAATGAACTAAGGTTGAAGATTTGAAATGAAGTAGACGAAAATACAGGGCTGGTATGCAAGATACTGCGATATGATTCGTAAAATAGAAAAAACCATATCATTTAAAGAAAGAAAGGGCAGAAATTAAAGTAAAGGGAATATGAAAAACGTTGAATAGGGTCTAAATAAATATGTAGAGCAAAGAAAAGGAAGATCGAGGAAAAGGAGCTTGAAAAGCTAGAAGAAAGTATTCTCCTTTCTTCTAGCTTTTCAAGAATATTTACCAGAAATTAAGACAAGAAAAGATTTCCAACCAAAAGGTGGGTAACGTCAGATATAGGATAAGAATTAGTAAATTGAGGAAACATGTTAGGAACCTAAAAGCTATATTAATATTAAAAGCAAAAACTCAGTGGAGAATGGAATTTTTAGTGCCTCTTTTGAAAAAGGAATTTAAATAAAAGGAAAAGTGGAGATACTGCTTCTGCTATTTAGAAAATTGCTTTTTAGAAAATTCATAAAAAGAAGTAATGTCTATATCAGGGAAGAGATCAACAAAATTCAGAAATACATTAAGGGCCTAAGGAGTATTTTATTATTATTATTATTATGTTTCAACCAGCTTTAAATAATACTTTTATAGTGGAAACATTTAAATAATAATAATAATAATTGTGATTAATGTACTATTATTGATTGCAAATAATTATATAAATAATAACATTGCACACTGGTTTACAAATTAAAAAAAAATTCTGTACATTTGGTGCCACTATATTTTTCTTGTGTACTTTGGCCCGCCAAACTCGAAAATTGCATTAATTTTTTTTTGTATGGATACGTTTTCGAGATATGAATTTTTTAACTTTTTATTGTTTTTTTCAGAGGTAGTTTGACTATTTGAAGCATATCTCGAGTTAGGAACGTCCATCTCGCCGTTCGGCACATCAAATTAAAGATAATCGAATCACAAATAAATGTTACTAATATTGTTTTTCAGTCGCTTCAGTAGTTTCAGTGCAATGGGCCATCATATAACACAAAAAAAATTTTTTTGGCCGAAATCAAAATCGCTAATTCATTCTATCGCGGAGAAAAAGTATAAATCGTGGAAATATAACCAGTTTCTTCTTTTTTACGTAGAGTTTTTCGAAGAGAAAAAGGTATTTAGGATGAAAATCTATGTAGAAATGCCGAAGTTATGATCAATTATATGTGAAAGCACCAAAATTCAATGTTTTCTTTATTTTTATATTTTTGCATTTTTTCCTTATTTATAGCGTACAACTACGTTTATTTTTATTGTACTCTTTCAGTATATTGCTTTGTACATTTTGGAATCAGTTTCTCTTATGAGGAACCAGATATAATCTCCTGTCATTCCCTCATCCCAAAATCTCTGGTAGCGCCGCTCAATGGTCATTTCTTGGTGGGATCTCTCACGATGCTCGTCGCTAACGTCACAAAGATTCTGCGGGGGGAAAATCGGGTGAGACTGCAGAAAATAAATCTTCAGAGACATATTTACGCCTGTTCGAAAAATAA
>JAFFZR010013767.1:0-11564 GCA_018397195.1 Lethrus apterus | reverse complement strand
GTTTTATAATGTTTTTAAGAAAATCGCTCGGACAGGTCAATTTTTGTTTTTAAAATGCCGTCTTCTGACGTTAATTTTTTTGGAATGACGTCATTTGTTTTTGCACAATGACGTCATCATAATTTTTTTTAAATGACAACCCCCACTTTTTTCTTCTGTTTTTAATAGACCTTCTTACTACCTAAACGGTGATGTAAAGAAATTAGTACCTTACATAACAATTTTTTTGAATAAAAAAAAATTTACCTGTCCGAGCGATTTTCTTAAAAACATTATAGAACGATTTCATGAATTTTGTTCCAAACTTTCTCATCACACTGTATTTTGATCAATCGTGTTCTAAACACAATAATATGGAATAAATCAACTAAATTTCACCACTTTGGTTCATCTAACTCTTATGAAAAGTTAATAATCCGAAGAAGTACAATTAACACATCGCTCAAATAACGAAAAAAAAATATTCTTTATGGTGATGAGTGAGACAGTGGCGGCGCCCGTAATAATTATAAGGTGGATGGCCGCTAATGCAGAGGCGTGCCTGGTCCAACCCCCACACGCGCGCCAGTGTCACTTCCATCTTGACCGCTAGATGTGGCTGCGGTAGCCGGTCACGACCCACAAGTCATCAACTTGGCATGCTTCTCTCTGTAATTAAGTACATTATGACTGACCTGTTAATGCTTCTTAGCTACCAACTTGTGAGGTATTTCTCAGAAGAAAAAAAATATTCAAATGAACTCTACCGATTAAACGGGTGCGGTTAATCGATTTTTATCGATATTTATTCATATTCATTTATTACATAATATTGAAATTACCGGTCATTTACACCAGTCACATAGAATAAATCACTTTAGATAAAACATGTCATCGCTTCTGTTACAATTGTTTTATTGACTATAATAGAAGACCAACTTTATTGACTTCTAATATGAGTCCCTGCGGAGTGGCAATCAAACATCTGTCCACATGTTGTAGTAAATAAATCTTAACCGCAGTTGTATAACCCACACGAGATTCGACTCAATCGGATGTAACTCCCCATTAAAGTCGCTTTATTTGGAATGGTAAACGTTTGCGGTTTCTGCCTGCTTAATTGCCCTTAACACGGCTTATATTATTAATGAGAAGGGTTCCGAGAGATGGATGCGTTGGAAATGTAGTCATATGTTTGGAAAAATTTCTTCTTGTTGGTTATATTTATCGCATCCTGTCTTTTGTGATTTATTGTCGGAAATTATAAAAATATTCTTTAAATATTTAATTAAATTAAAACGCAAAATTCACAAATTTAACACCATGAGAAGATATCGCAATTTTTTTTTAATTGTAATTTGGAAATTTTTAATTTTAGCATCATTTAGGTTTACTTGGTATTTCACACAATGTTCTTGTAAAAAATATTCATGAAAAAATTAATTTAGATTTTAATTTTTGACTTGAAGATGATTGAAATTTATTAGTTTTGCTCGAACTTCAAGAATAGTTTGAAAACTTGACGTCACATTTCTGGAACCTTTTAACAAAATGTTTCATATTTTAAAAAAGGAAATTTAAATCAATTAAAAATATTCTGAAACGAAATTTTTTTAATTATATGTATACTTTTTAATTAAATGTAGGGATACAGATCGAGCGAAGTAAATGAGATAATTACCCCTTTAAGATTTAATAAAATTTTCGATTACGGAGCAAACGCAGTCCATAATTTTTATGAGGCTTCTTAATAAAATATTTCGTTTACAGAGCGAACCCAACTCGGACATTTTACGTTTTCTATTATAATTTGTATTATAATTCAGATGTTTCACATTTACATAAGTATTAACCCCCCCGTAACAGTAACGTATATATCTTCATTTTTTATGTCACCTTGGAGATTAGTTGCTTAAAAAATACTGAAACAGGTGAATTTTCTTTGCAAGGACACATGTTTTGCCCCAAAAATTTTGAAATAGCAAGGGGTTTGGAGCAGTTCGCTTTTTGTTAGTTACAGATCCGTTAAAAAAATGAAAAAAGTTTGAATATTCAGAGCTCAATAACTCGGGAAGATCCGAAATATACAAAGTGTTCGAAAACATTTAATGACATTTTTCAGGCAATTGTTTCATTACATAAATTGTGTCATGGGCTTTTCTATTATAAGTTATATTATAATTCAAATATTTCACATTTACATAAGTACTAACCCCCCCCCCCGTAACAGTAACGTATATATCTTCATTTTTTATGTCACCTTGGAGATTGGTTGCTTAAAAAATATTGAAAAAATGAAAAAAGTTTGAATATTCAGAGCTCAATAACTCGGGAAGATCCGAATTCAAAAATTCAAACACATTTGTAAAGCCCATAGATTTATCTTTCAAATGATAGGTTTGAAAATACCACTTTCCATTTAAACATTTTATGGTGAACTTCCCCCCCCCCTTTCAGGGTTCCAACTAGGTGACTAGGTGAGGTCCCCCTTCCAAAGAAAACCTGCCTGAGCGTTTTTTTTTTTTTTAAGCCTCTAAATACCTGAAAACGCGTCTGTTTTGTTCGAAATTCAAAGCAATCAAAAAATGAAACCAACTAAAAGAATTTTTTTTCTGTGAAATGTTTATTTAAAATTGAAAATTTTTGACTGGCTTTCAAGCAAAATATACAAAGTGTTCGAAAACATTTAATGACATTTTTCAGGCAATTGTTTCATTACATAAATTGTGTCATGGGCTTTTCTATTATAAGTTGTATTATAATTCAAATATTTCACATTTACATAAGTATTAACCCCCCCACCGTAACAGTAACGTATATATCTTCATTTTTTATGTCACCTTGGAGATTGGTTGCTTAAAAAATATTGAAAAAATGAAAAAAGTTTGAATATTCAGAGCTCAATAACTCGGGAAGTAATGATCCGAATTCAAAAATTCAAACACATTTGTAAAGCCCATCGATTTCTCTTTCAAAAGTGGTATTTTCAAACCTATCGGTTTGAAAATACCACTTTCCATTTAAACATTTTATGGTGAATTTCCCCCCCCCCTTTTAGGGTTGCAACTAGGTGACTAGGTGAGGTCCCCCTTCCAAAGAAAATTGACCTGCCTGAGCGTTTTTTTTTTTTTTTTAAGCGTCTAAATACCTGAAAACGCGTCTGTTTTGTTCGGTGGGCCACTTTGTATATACATATATTTCAAGAGAAGAAATTCAAAGCAATCAAAACATGAAGCCAACTAAAAGAAATTTTTCTCTGTGAAATGTTTATTTAAAATTGAAAATTTTTTAATGGCTTTCAAGCAAAATATACAAAGTGTTCGAAAACATTTAATGACATTTTTCAGGCAATTGTTTCATTACATAAATTGTGTCATGGGTTTTTATAATTTTTTATTGTTGAAAAAAATTGAAATAATATCGACTATTACACACAAACGAATTAATTTGGACAACATTTTACAGTTTTATTCTTTATTAAAGGAATTTTAAAAAATCCGAATTTGAAATAAATCAGACTTACCGTCTCTGAGATATCGGCTGTTCGGCTGACATCTGCATATTTTTTTAATTTTTTGGCGAGTTTTCTTCGTTAAGGCTAAAAAATTAATTAAAACGTAAATTAAATGAAAATTATAATTCCACAGCTAGGTCTCAACAAATAAAATAATAATAATAAAATCAGTTGGATATTGATCTTTCTTACGAAGCTAGTATTCATTTTTAAATTAGTATTATGTTTCATTAACGCAATAGGACTAATTTTAAGTAACATACCTCTTCTTAATATTTGCTTATGTTGTTTCGAACAACAAATTATAATAATATTTTAGAAATTGTTGACAAACAAGACGATGTAAACAATACCAAGAAATAAAAAATGAATTGAGTAGGGATAATAAATTATTATTAAATGAAATATTGATGGGCAGAACGGAAAACTTTCCTTATAGTAGTAACCAACACTTACATCATGTTGCAATTAAAAAACATACTGAGAGGTTTCTGTATTATTTTCATTAACGTGCGAATGATTTACGATCTAATTTACGGCATTAAAATTAAAACGTCGCCGCTTTAATTCGAGACGCCTTCCCATTACGAAAACTTCGCCCTTTAATTGTATTTATTAAATTTGGGCGCGCGAAAAGTTCACATTAAAAGTGGATACAAATCACGCGTGGATCGCGGTACCGCATAACTCAAAGCGATAGCATCAATTGCAAAGCTCACCTAAAGGACCAATATCGGCGCGTCCAAGTTTAAAATCATATTTACCGAGAGGGTGGCATCTAAATTTCACGGGCGTATAAAAAGCTCCGATTCCGGCTGACTTTATCTCGGCCATAAATTTGCCAGAAGCGCGTCTGATTTATTCGTTCACATAAACGCGAGTGTATACCCTGTATTTTACTTGCTATGGTCCTAAAACAACAAAATTGTCGCTTAAAATGAGTTATTATCTAAGTACCTCGCTATAAAATATGTTTAATAATGGTTGTCGTACTAAAATTGCCCGTTTTATCGTGAAATGTTGTTGCGAAGCGTAAATGCATCGGACATTACGGCAGGTGTTTAACACTTCAAACCTGTGAAACGGTAAAATTGTCGTTAAATTTTATATAATGGCGCGAAACTTTAATCTCAACTATATTTATTTAATGTCGAATTTAATTCACAATTTACGATTAAGCTGAAACAAAAAAATTATTAAAATTTTTTATGCAAAACCTCTTCATGAAACAACAAGAATTTTCATACAAATCCCCAAGTAATTTTTTTACTTTCATTGCTGTAACATTTCCACTTCCTCTGATTCTTCCACTGATTTTCCCTTATCTATCCGTTTCTGCATTACCGCTTCTATTCTTCTCTTTTTCCATTTCTCTTCATCTTTCACATCATCTGTCTCTCATTTATTCTTCTATCTTACTTTCAGTCTCCCCATACCTCTGAATCTCTATCTTAGTAGTCGTTAGTCTACTTCCGGGGTTCTCAAACTGTGGTACATGTACCACTGGTGGTACATTACAATATTTTTAGTGGTACAATTTTTGCAGAAAAAACTTTGATTATAAACATTCCATTTAGGATGCATTGATTTTTAAAGGCGAAATGCTTTTATGGTGGTACGTATATTTTTGTTTCATATTTATGTGGTAGAAAATTTGAAAAGTTTGAGAACCAATGGTCTACTTCATTGTCACCAAACTTAACCATAACTTCTCAATACATTTACTGAAGTAAATTCAAGATTCCTTATTTCTTTTTTCAGACTCCTCAGTCGATAAATATAAGACTGCCAATTCCCAATATGTGAAGAAGAAAGAAAACTGTTAATTAAAAAAAGAAGGCCCCCTTATAAAAAAGGTGAGTAAAAATACACAAGATTATAACGGGTTATAACATTTCTGGTGCAAATTAACCGATTATCCTTTTTTATATTCAACGCCAGTGAATAGTCTAAAATTCTAAAATATTTTATGAACCGCAATAATTATTTTTGTAAATGTATTAGGGATTCCACGTTGCCGCATTCGACCTGATTGTCAACTGTTTTTTCTTTTCCATTTTTTTGTTCGATCTTAAATCGTAGAGACAAACACAAAACAGACCCTTCCATTTCCATTTTGTTTATATTAATTGTTTTTATTATATTTAATAATAATAATAATAAAAATAAATTAACCACGACAATTACAATTACAGAAAGCAGAACACAAAAACCTGTATCGTGGTCAATCGGGTTGAAATCTTCTATTAATTAAAAGCTCAAGAATAAAAAAGTATATATAATACTTATACAACCAAGAAACGGACACTAATGTTTACGATCTTTTACGTCGTTTGGATTTATTTTTCTGTTTAAAGAATTCCCATAACATATTGCTGTGTTATTTCCTAATAGAATAAAATAAATTTAACAATAATTAAATAAAAATATTATTATTTAGTTTAAAATGAGTATATAATATAATCAAATATAATTAAGTTAGAAAATTTTATAAAATTGTATATGATTGTTTAATTCGTAAACAATGACAACTTGTTGAACGAATGCACCCCGGAGTATGGTGGGTTGCCGTTGACGTTGAAAATTTTCTAATTTGATTTATTCATCTTGCCTGTAACCAAAAATGCATTTTTGTTAATATGGTTGCATAATTAAATGGCATGCGAGCTTGTTTCGAAGCTATTTCTAACGTTTTAAATTTTTAATTACATTAATGGCCAATGAGGGTGGTCATAACCAAAGTTCTTAAATAGTTATCGTTGGTTTTTTCGACTATATCAGTGCGAACTCGACGTAAAATCGTCAGCCTGATTGTGGCTCGCTCTTGGAAAAGTTCCAAACCAGAAGACCCTGTCGCTGGTGTTAAAAAGTTTTTCCGTGATTTACCATAAATAATACCACGAAATAATTAAAGTGACTATAGTGTGATTTGTGCCTAATAAAGTATAAAACAACAACATTCGAGTGAGTTATCTTTACAATTATTTTGACATTTATAAATTAAATTCGAACCGAATGAGGTTATGTAAATTCATTTGAAATTTAATTTAATATTATTTTATAATGAATTGAATTGAAACATGTGATGATTGTTATAAGAAAGATTGTTTCTTATATTTATTAATAATTAATAAGTTTAACTAACTTGTATATATTTATTCGTCCATTCGCACCGTTGAACGTGAACCGCATTTTATTTCATTGTAAACATCCGTATTACAGAAAACTTATTTTAATAAATCAAATAATATTATATATATATATATATATATTATATATAACGAAAATGATGTTACAGCTCCACCTTTCGGTAATAGCTGTAACATCGGGTGACGTCTACTATATCCGACAAAGGAATCTGTCAGAGAATGACGGATTTGTCATCGACAGTGACAGACCCTGTCAAACGCGCAGACGTCAACGACTGAAGTCAAATATTGACATGAAATGACAACAAGTGACATGCATTGAACACTCACCTCCGTAGACTAACGTTAGTTTCTGGCCGATTAAAGCCTTCGTCAGTACGGCTGCTGTGAGCGAACAATGCATATCCACCGAAAGGTGGAGCTGTAACATAATTTTCGTAATATCATGACGCACGAGTGGATAACCTCGATGATCTACTAACGTTAGTCTACGGAGGTGAGTGTTCAATGCATGTCACTTGTTGTCAGTTCATGGCAATATTTGACTTCAGTCGTTGACGTCTGCGCGTTTGACAGGGTCTATCACTGTCGATGACAAATCCGTCATTCTCTGACAGATTCCTTTGTCGGATATATTAGACGTCACCCGATGTTACAGCTATTACCGAAAGGTGGAGCTGTAACATCATTTTCGTAATATCATGACCTACGAGTGGATAACCTCGATGATCTGATATAACAGACGTCACCTGATGTTACAGGATATCACCGAAAGGTGGAGCTGTAACATCAATTTTGTAATATATGTATATAGTAGTAGTAGTAAAATATTTAGAAATTTATAAATAATTGTCAGAAAATATCATAGCAGTATGTTTCCTTTTATTTATTGAATAGTTCATTGGACGAAAGGGAAGAATATTAACATATTTTCTTAGTTTCCGGATATCATTTCCACCTTATCTTTATCTTATATCTTCTCTTAACCATCCATCCTAAAATTATTCTGATTTTGTTTGTTTCTTTCTTTCCATTTTAAAGTATCTACCTCCAGTTGATTTATAATTTTATTTCATTCGTATTCATTGATTTTCCCATTATTTTGTTATCATCAACATTATCTTCATTTGTTTCTAAATAAAATCTCGAGTTATTATTTCAATCGTGTAAATGACAAAAATCAGATTAAAACAGAATATTATACACGGTCATTTTAAATAAGTCCCACTGTTTTAACAGATAATAGCTGACCATAGCTCAAACCCCAAACATGCAAAAACGACTCTCCTATGTTGAAGTGTGTGGCAGAAATTTTTTTTAGCTTTGAGTAAAATATGAATATGAAAATTTTGTTTTCACGCTGTAACTTGAAAACAAATAAATATCGGATAACAACATTCGATTTTTTTTTTTAATTATTTTTCGTGTAGAATACGCTCCTTGAGTTTGGTGCGATCCTCTCGACTGAACCTGTATATAAAAATGACATTTTTCGAAAATTTAAAATTAAGATAGGGCCGCCGTTTTTGCGGATTTGAAATGTTAAAATGATAAGACATATTTCAGAATGTCCCTGTACATGATTGAATGTGAAGAACTGTAATGAACTCTTTTAACAGAAAACACACAATCTCATCAATTTATTAATTTATTTATTTTTATTTAAATTTATGTCTGAACATGACATAATTCTATACTATTAGTGTCAAATTCTTGGTTGATAGAATAAAAAAAAAAATAAAAATAATTCTATACAACTTTCTTTTATTGTCAACATAATTTTTGTCTTTTGCAAATTTACAAATTAATCAAAATTTTTTTATTCAAAACATAAAATTCTTTAAAATTGTATAAAATCACATTTGTCCAATGCACGAATTCCAATATCGTTCCAGAAATTTAAACGTATTCCGGAAATGATCTCAAAGCGAATCGAAATTGTTGAGTACCGCATGTATCGGTTGCCCGTTCTACATCCAAATCCTTACTCATTTATTTTATCAGTGCAGTTTTTTATCACCCGTTGCACCATGAATACGATATTTTATATCTCTCGCTTGCTTCCCGCTTTTTGAAATACGCGATGCTCTTGCCTATTTTATATTGTGCTTCACTAAAGCTTTATTTGATATACGGACACGTTCTTTCGGGGTAAAGCGTCGTCCAATTACACAAAACACATTATCGCTGCTGCATGTATGAATGTGTATGTGTTTGAGAATACATTGCTCGAGATGGTATTTTGTGATGGTATTTTGATTGTATACAAAATGTATAAATATGTAAAAATTACGTAAAAAGTATTGAATTTTAAAATTTTTCAAGCGTCTAGCTTTAAAATTTTTGTTATTTTTTTTTATATTAAACCTACACCTTTATGTTATTCAATATACTTAAAAATGTTTTATCACATCCGCCCATCTTATATAAATATTGGGGCCATTCGGTAGCAATAATAACGAAGCATTAAAATAATTAAATATGTATCAGATAAGAAGGCAAATTTTAAAACTTTTTGCTCACCGTTAAGCGAGAGAGAGAGGAATCTAGTCGAGTCTATCGTATGGAATTGTCATACCGACCGACGACCGGATCATCGATTAATTGACATCTGAATAACGAATTTTTAAGACGTCACCGGAGAGATGAGGGTTGATCGGTAAAAAAGAAAAGAAATTTACTGACTTCAAATTAGCTGTCAGGGGATAAGAACGAAAGAAGCGGCGGCCGGTGTTTTTAATTTGCCATCTCGCTCCGGTGCTTTTTTAAATGCATCGAGAAAAAATTTCCGTAATGAAGTGGGTCATTCGTCTGAACAATACGCATATTTTCTTAGAATCACAACATTCCAATTAGTTATGTTTATCAAGTTTTTTTTTAATACGCATATTTTCTTGGAATCACAACATTCCAATTAGTTATGTTTATCAAGTTTTTTTTTAATACGGTTGATCATAATTTCGATTTTGAACAATTTATTTATCATTTTGTTCCCTTTTAATGGATTGTTTGGGTATTTTTTTGTAACTCAGTATTTTTATAAACTCATACATCTTCATGCATCTTAATTTAACGCTCTTTTACTTCAAAAAACAATTGAATATATAAATTCAAAAAACAATTGAATAGATAAATTACAAATATAAAGTTGTTCGTGGGATAATTATTTTGTACATATTCGTTTGTTTAAGTATTTGTTTTTTAATAATTTTATTATAAATTGTGTATTACGTATTCCTCTTACGTCCCAATATCCGTCCCAGTATGAAGGGAAATTAAGAACGAATTATGCAGAGCATAGTTATTTCTGAAGACTTAAAAATAAACAAGAAACTAACAAAATGTACACATTGAATATCAGATGATAGGAAAAAAAATGGAAAACTTATTTACAATTTACAAAACTTCTGAATACAAAAATGACAAATAATTGTCGCTGAACTAATTAGTCGTTTTTTGTAAAGCAAACAAAAAATGTGAAATCTCACAGTTCAACTACGAGACGATTTATATGTTAATGCATAAGCAATTATAAATCTGGATCAAACCGAAGGACAATGATGGGAACGAGAACTATAAAGGTAACACAAAACCGACCAGCGATTGTAAATAACCAGAATGAGACGGAAAGGCGCGTGTCTTATTCTAATCGGACTCCACTGACAGCAATAAAATTATCAACGCTCCGTCGTTAGAATACAAATGGCTCATCTCCAATAAAGTGCGTATCCGGTAGACTGTTCTGTTCGATTGTACATGGGGATGTTTAGGAGTCGGCATCTTCCCCGTTTCGTCACGTTCTATTACATGCACGTTACATGCATCGGCTAACTGCCGGGGCGTCCAACCACGGGTAATTTTATGGTTTATTTTGAAGATAGACGACTGGGATGTGACGAATTTGATTATTGTACACCATTTATGCCAGTAAATTATTATTGTATTCACGTATTCAGTTTGGTTCACATTTTCTATATTATGAATAATATAAAATAATTGCAAACAATATTTATTTATCGAAAATATTTAATAATACATAATACAATAAATAAATTCATTTATGTAAATTTTACTAATTTTCTGAATAATTTTCCGAACGGATATCTCGATCTCAAAACGTTCAATTTTCTAGTCTCGAGTCGAGATGGCGTTTGCGCAATAAAATTAGGGCGCCATATGTGCCCGTTTAAATGAATCCAAAACGAGAAATAAAAAAAAATTAAATCGAGTACGGACTTACATCATTTAAATCTGTTTATGACAAATTTAGCCCAGACAATCGCCATTCATTCCGGTTCTCGTTAATGAGTCGGAGGGAAATGGAACTATTTTAATTGCGTTGGTTGGATGGAGACGAGAGATACGCAAGCGGCATCGCACATGAAAAATTTAAATATTTTAATTAATATAACTTTGTTTCAGGAATTTTGTTTGTAAATAACTTGGATACTCCGAGACTTCTGTGATTGATAAATACAGTGTGGTGATAAAGTTTGGAACAAAATTCATAAAAACGTTTTATAATGTTTTTAAGAAAATCGCTCGGACAGGTCAATTTTTGTTTTTAAAATGCCGTCTTCTGACGTTAATTTTTTTGGAATGATGTCATTTGTTTTTGCACAATGACGTCATCATAATTTTTTTTAAATGACAACCCCCACTTTTTTCTTCTGTTTTTAATAGACCTTCTTGCTACTTAAATGGTGATGTAAAAAAATTGGTACCTCACATGACAATTTAATTGAATAAATGACACATTTACTTCAGATCGTCAGTGGTTATAATTTAGTAAAAATAATAATCGTAAACATTCTAAATTAAAGCAAATAACAGTAATTTATGTATCTAAGACGAAGAGTGAAGCTTTAAGGTGCATTGACGTCATTATCGATTTTTTTAAATGACACCTCTTATTTTTTTCT
>JAFFZR010013766.1:0-21435 GCA_018397195.1 Lethrus apterus | reverse complement strand
TGTTAGTAGAGAAGCTACAGTGTTGGTCAATACATCAAAAATGTGTAGTTTTTTCTACTGATTACAATGGCGTACTCAAAAAAAGTTGCGAGTCGCATTATCGAACTAACAAACAAAATTTTTTATGAGACATCCTGTATATTTTAATTGATAAAAAGTTAAATTTTACATAGAATACTCTTCTAATAGTACAATCGTAAGATGAAAGGCCAAATTTTAATATAAAATAAGTAAATGAGTATCAAAGCAAGCAGTTCGAAAATGCGACTGGCAATTGTAATCAGTAGAAAAAATTACACATTTTTGATGTATTGACCAACACCGTAGCTTCTCTATTAACGTTAAGTCAATTAAGTTATCCCATGTGCGGTGACCTGTATTAATGTCGTCGTAGCTCTTTTGTTTTTCATTTCTGGGTTATAATAGTATAAGAAGATTTTGTGCAAAATTTCATTTTATACCGACTGCTACATAAATATACAGGATGTTCCATTTAAATAAATCTAATTTTCTGTGTTGGCTCTGAAATGTGATGCGCAATTGTTTTTTTGTGTGAAGCATTGTAATCAGCGGAAAAATCACTGTATCTTTGCTAATTTAACCGACTCTGTAGCTCCAAAAATAAAGAAGATAGCAATAGTGCGCAGATAACTTTGAACACCCTGTATATTATAATATTTACCCCCTTGCGACTGCTTTTGTGAAATCAGTTTTATAATTAATATCTTTAGGAAGGAAATCATGTTCCCACAAGAAAAATTGCGACTAAAAATGCATTCACAGACAGTACGTCTACACCCAACATTAATTTAAACACAAAATATAAAAATACATAAGAACATTCAATTTCCACTTTAATATTTCAATCTTGTCATCTTTTTTGCTTGCTTTGTTTGGATTTTTATACTGATGCAAACTCACTTTGAAAATGAATAAAAATGCATTTTTTGTATATTTAAGCCCCTTCTGATGGTTTATTTATTTTAATGTATTTCCTGAATTTCGCACTTAAAAACTTTTTCTATTTGTTAGTAATAATCAGTTTATGGTGAATTAATTAAAAATCTTTATTTATTTTGTCCCAGTTTCGTTTATATTAATCTTCAATAACTTAATATAAGTGTTAATTGACGTATATTGTCTGATCCTCGAATCAATTATGTTAATTTATATCGTCATGATAAATTAGAGGCGTTGATGTAGAGACGCGTTGTCTATTAATCGAAATATAATTCAATGTATTTTATTAATCAGCAATCAAATCATAAAGTTCAAAGTTCACGCCCGAACCTGAAGTGAAGCATCCATCACAAAAGTAAAAAAACAGAACACCGGCGTACTAGGTAAGCTAAGACGCGATACTCAGCCGTTATCCGACATCCTGCATCAATCACCGTTCACAATGTAGACTTTATTACCATTGACATCTATTATAAATGATGCCCATCGGATAATCACCCGTATCTCGTTATTATTTTTTCATTTTAGAAAATTATCTGCCATCTACACATTGACAATGTCAGTATTTAATTTTTTTTCGAGGCGAGACTAGAGATTTTATCGCAAACCCAAGATTCAATTATGCATGCCTACTATACAGGACCACTTAATATGGTAATTGAATAGTTATTGACTTTGTGTTTTTAGTACATATTACAATAATAATTTATGCATTAGGTAGACACTCATTTTAAATTTCATAGAGTGAATTTTAATTTACAGAAATTATGGACAAATATAAATAAATAATAAATTTATGTACAAAATTGAATTTAAAAGCTTGAAGATACCACAAGCTCCAGTCAATGATGTTTTAAAAAAAAAAAATTTTTTTTAAATTATCCCCAATTAGAGAAAAATTCACATTAGTTTTATCTGTCTTAATTCATAGCTAATTATAATTGTTGACTATAAAATTAGATTAAATTTTATCAAACCAATTTCTGTCACTTACCTGTCCGATTGTATGGGCGACTAATCTGTTTAGACAATGTTTTAATGTAAACTCATTAGTTTATCGGATTATTTCGACGTTCCAATGTTTCTACATGTATAATCCCCATAGAATGTTGTGTCGTTTCAGGTATATTCTTACGGCGAGTTGCCTTTGACCAGATCTGTTTGGATGGCCGATTCCATACACGTGCTTTTAATACTTTATCGACATTAATTTCGTCGATAAAATTGACTGAATATATAAATAAATAAAAAGCCAACAGATTAAGATGAATCACTTAATATCAAAAGTTGACCCTTTTTATTAACCAATTAAATTGTATCGCTTTTAATACAATTTCCTACCATTCATTCTCTTGTAATCAATTATTAAATTATAGTTTCTTATACGAATATATTTATTTATTTAAACTCCTTATCCCCCATATTTTGTTAACAATCTCTCGAACACAGTTTATAATTTAATGCTATAAATAAGGAATAATCACATTAATAAATTGAAATATTACCAAATATTTAAAGAAATGTACTGCAAGTTTAATACATCATGGTCACAAATATATCATAAATAACGAAAAAATCGTACATAAATAAAAAGTTAAATCGACGTTTACTACATAGATATTGGACGTAAATCTGTTAATAAACGATTTCCTTGACCCCGAAATCGGATTATTTTTACACGCTCTTGTCGTTTGAATGAGACGGCTCTTCGCCGAATTTACAATACAAACACATATGCACGATACTTGTCCGCGCACATAAATACAGCTTTGCATTAATAAAATTTCGAAGGATTCACAAAGACCACGAGCACGTCTTTTTTTTCAAACTGCTAGTTAAGTCGCATTTTGTAAGGATGAAAAATTTGAGTTGTGGCATTAAAACAGCACGACTGTTAACGATTTGAGGCCGTGCATTTTTCTTCGCATTTCGTAAAGGCGACGCTAAGAAACGATCGTTTGTGAATTGTAAATTTAAACTTGCGTATAATAATGCCATGGTAAGTTTGTGTGAAAATTGAAAATTGAAATTAAATATATTAGAGACAAAAGAAAAATGGTTATTTACAGGCCAATGCTTTTTTTTAAATTTTTAATAGGGTATTCTGGGCCTGTCAGCATGGCGTTTTCGCTCATAGAGGTATATACAGTGTGGTGATAAAGTTTGGAACAAAATTCATAAAAGCATTTTATAATGTTTTTAAGAAAATCGCTCGGACAGGTCAATTTTTGTTTTTAAAATGCCGTCTACTGACGTTAATTTTTTTTGGAATGACGTCATTTGTTTTTGCACAATGACGTCATCATAATTTTTTTTAAATGACAACCCCCACTTTTTTCTTCTGTTTTTAATAGACCTTCTTACTACTTAAACGGTGATGTAAAAAAATTGGTACCTCACATAATAATTTTTTTTGAATAAATGACACATTTACTTCAGATCGTCAGTGGTTATAATTTAGTAAAAATAATAATCGTAAACATTCTAAATTAAAGCAAATATCAGTAATTTATGTATCTAAGACGAAGAGTGAAGCTTTAAGGTGCAATGACGTCATTATCGATTTTTTTAAATGACACCTCTTATTTTTTTTTTTTTGCTTTTGATAGACCTTGATGTTTAAGTAGTGATTACCGAATTAATTCTTTACATAAGAACTTTTCTGAAAAAAATAACATTTTTTCTTCAAAAATTTTAATTTTTTGAAGAAAAAATTTAAATGTGTCATTTATTCAAAAAAATTGTTATGTAAGGTACCAATTTTTTTACATCACCGTTTAGGTAGTAAGAAGGTCTATTAAATACAGAAGAAAAAAGTGGGGGTTGTCATTTAAAAAAAATTATGATGACGTCATTTCAAAAACAAAAATTGACCTGTACGAGCCATTTTCTTAAAAACATTATAGAACGATTTTATGAATTTTGTTCCAAACTTTATCACCACACTGTAGACAATAATAAATCACGTAAGCAAAAAAAAAAAAATAACTTTCGATACATTAAACCTCCCTAAAAATCGGTGTTATAATGCACACACGTATAATTCTTCAAAGTTTGTGCGAAAAACAGGACAGAAGGGGATGGGATTGGTACAATGGAACTGGAGGCGAATCCGTTCTTTGGAAAACTCGAGCTATATTTTCCGCGGAGGGCAATTTATTTTTCCAACCCCGGCGTTCTTATCTAAACAGCGGCGAAAATAATATCGCGCTGATAAAACTGACTGTGGCATCGGTACATTCGGAGACATAGATTAGTCATATGGAGGAATTATACGAATTCTTTTGTGTAAGTTACCGTTTCAAATGATAATTTTTATTATCTTTATTAGAAACCATATAAAATCTGTTAATAAATTAATTTGTTTTATTTCAATTTTGGTAATTTCCATTTATTATTTATGATAGATTTCTAATATTACTTTATGTAATTGTCCATATGTTTTCATATGCTAATTAACAGTTTTAATTAAAAAAATAAAACATAACTTGTTAATATAATTTCTGTATTATTTATTATTCACATTTTTAGTTATTTTCCTTTATATATTTTTAATTTACTTGTTAATTTTTTATTTTCATTTTTATTTTCGTTACTTCAAATTAATTATTTAAATTAGTAATTTTATAAATTTTCTATATTTTTGTGTTTCGATGTTTCTATGTTTCTTTTTGTATATCAAATCATACAAAACTTATTATACATTGACGTTTCAACGTCAATCTATTTCGTAAATTTTTATAAAACATATGTAACGAAATTTATCGGAAAATCTCGACAATTTTCATGATAAAAAATTCAACGGGAAAACTTACCGTTTGAAGTTTTTCTTGCGGTTTCCAAGCTCACTTTTTTGTATCGCGCAGAGCAATCTTATCGTCTGAATTTCCATCGACAGGGGTTGTTAATCTTTGTCCGAGAGTGTACCGAACGTTATATACGCCGACCCCGGAGTGTGTTTTAAAAGTTGCCGCCATAAATTGTCCCGAAGCGATCCCCGGATCTCGTCCTTATCAGTCCCAGCGCCTCTTCTTACAACATTCTCCCACCCCGACGAGTCGTCCACCCCGTTCGGAATTTTGCAAGGTCTAGTTTGCCACTTTTTGTTTTGGACACGAGATAATGCCATTCGTTGATAAAATATGCTCCGAATACAATGCAAGAAATTTTGTTTAAAGTAAAATTTATGAATTTTAGGAATTATTACAATTTTAGAAATTTATGGTTTTTCTTTGCGTGTTTGTATGTTTTTTTTATTTTAATTTTTTAAAAATAATTTAAAATAAATTAAAAATATTTACGCCATGCTTGAAGTTTTTCTTCGTACAATTTGTGTTTTACCTTTCATTTTTATGTATTTGTTTAATTCATATAGGCTCATTTGCTTTTTGACATAATAATCATCGTTTTTCAATTGTTTTAGAATCTAACACATAATTGACTATTAAATTCACAAATTCTTAGAATCAGAATAAACGATATCAATCTTCATTAACCGTAAATCAACAAAGTAAATCAAAACAAAACTATTAATAAACAGATAATTTGCATCTGAATAATTAGAGCAACAATCCGAACAACAATTAGTATTCATGCACTTTGATAAAATCAAATTGTATGATTTACAAGGAATTAGCATACGCCACTAATAACTAAATTATCTAATCTCAGCGCCAACATATCATTAATTAATTAATAGCAATTAATTAATATGAAGTTGATTTTGAAATCGGTCGTAATTCAAAAGGCAATTTTAAACGTGCGTCGTGACGCCACCGAAGCGACGCCCCGACGACGAGCAAATCTAACAAAATTAATTTTGAAATGAATATTTTAAAAAACTTTTTCGACGAGAAGACATTAACACGAGTTTAAACAGTTCTTTAATGTGAAACTTTCTCGAAGTTTGATGAGATTTCCATAAAATTGTTTTAGATTATTAACGGGAACTTAATATACGCATTGAAAAAAAAAATGAATCATTTAAGTAGCAGGAAATGTAAACAGACTTTAAATTTATCCAACTTGAGTGACACGTGAACAGTTTTCCTGTTAATAAAGATTCTTTTAAAATCTTAAAAAATATTTCAAATTGCCTATTAATATAGACAAATATTTCCAAAGTGTACCTAATTTTAAACGTAAAACTTTATTAAAATCTTTCTGCAACTAAAATATTCGAGAAATGCATGAGTAGATCAAAGAAACAACTACATCTTGAGATAAATAAAAATTTTAAAGGAGAACATGTTCCAATAACAAAAGTATAAAATGTAAGGATTTACTGCAATAATACAAGAAAACTTTTTTTTGAAAACCTGAAAAGTTCCATTGTGAGCAAAGAAATAATTATGACACATGTCTCAAAATAATTATCCCCTAAAACGAAAGGAGATTACGTCTCAATCGAAATCTGCGATGCGTAGACGTGATAAGAACGACGCTCGACGATTTCTGCGTTCCAATTGTTAAACGGCATTCAACAAATCCCGGTATTTTGGCAGTTTTTGGTCTGACCGGTACGTACCTGGCCCGCCTATCGGTTGACCTATCTGCGGTCGCGGTTACTTATCTATCTGCAAATATCGGAAGCGTGCCAGATGTAACGAAATATACTACAACAGAACTTAACGCGTCGATTGCAGATACGCTTCTTCTAAGTACGGATTTTGTTCGTCCTTTCTTAGTTGCAATGTTTCGTCGTTGTCCTCTCAAAATATTTCGAGTATCGACGGATTAGGGTCGCCTTTTTCTTGCAGTTTCTACGAGTACACAATGTAATAATAAATATCAAAAAAGAATTTGGTTTTTCTCAAAGATTATATTTTTTATAAATGTTCGTTTATTGTTCTTTTCTCTTAACCGAACAATAATTAACTATTTAAATTATTTATGAATACGTGTTGTCAATAAATTTAGAGGAACTCTGTTAGAATATTTGAAAAAAAAAATTTCTTTCTAATGGAGGAAGCTTAATTGGACAAAGTGTGGTACATAGAATTTGATGTAATTAATCGATCGAAGCACTTTATTGTGAAACAATTGCGTTTCAACATTAAAATAATAGCTTTACGTGCCATGACTTGCTTGATGATGTGTTCTCTTTATCCACATATCATTAATCCTTCAAATAATGTACAAATTATTGAAGTTAACGAAAAAGAAAAGAAAACAAGAATAAAATTAGAAATATTAAGAATAATTTAAGTCTTGTATGCAGGAACGAGCAGGACCGTCCTAAGACATTTGGCGCCCGAATTTCAATAATTTCAATCATGGGCTAACTTAACCCATTTAAATCCAACTATAAATTTTAAAAACTGAATTTTTGAAGAGGAGCGCATTATTGTTAGTAGCCAATAATGCGCTCCTCTTTAAAAATTCAATTATAATTGAAATTATTGAAATTCTAAAGGTCAGTTTTTAAAAAGGTTAGGTTCGCTCCGTAATTGAATTTTAAAATAATTTATGGTTAGGTTGGCATAGGTTAAGTTCGCTCAAATTATCAAATTATTGAAATTCAAAAGGTCAGTTTTTCAGTTTTTAAAAATTTATAATTTATGCCTGGCTTCGCTCTGCAATTGAAATGCAGAAGTTAAAAAAGAATGTACAAAATGAGTACAAAGGAAGTATAAAAAGGAGTACAAAAGAAAATACAAAATTCAGATAACCTATAACAACAATTACCGCTCCATAAGGCTATCGCCCCTGGGCTATAACCTATTCAGCCCTTTGGTTAGAGTGGCTTTGGGATCGAGCGCATAAAAAATTCTAAACGTAATTATATTTTCGATTTATTCCCTAATAGACCATCAGCGTTTTTTAAAAGCAGCGTCAACATTATATAGAAAGAAGAATTGAAAATATTTCTGTTTTGTGGTGGATCTTATCCCTTAGTCTGTGGCTGTGAGATCCATCGATTGTTAAAATTTTATCTTCTCTTTAATCATTAAACTTCCAACCTTACGGTTTAAGGTTCCATTATATAGAAAGAAGCATTGAAAATATTTCTGTTTTGTGGTGGATCTTATCCCTTAGTCTGTGGCTGTGAGATCCATCGATTGTTAAAATTTTATCTTCTCTTTAATCATTAAACTTCCAACCTTACGGTGTAAGGTTCTTGCGTAGTTGAAGTTTCTGGGATGTTCCTCCCTTCATTGTTTCGATCCCTAGTTAGGTCTCTAGTTTCTATCCAGTTTGAGCCTCTCTCGTCGGCCGCATCTCTTACCACGTTTTTTAAGTCTTCCTCTACGTTTTCTTGCAAAGTCCCTTACTTCATATCGAACTAGTCGATTTTCCTTCATCCTACGCACGAGTCCAAACCATCCTAATGGATTTTGTTGTACGTTCTTTTCTATCAACCTCTCCTTGTACTTGGTCTCTGTATGTCTGGTTTCTGGTTCTGGTTTTTCCCTGAATACTTCTTAGAAATCTCATTTCCATATATATTTACATTTTTTTTTTTTTTATTAAGTGTTCATGACCTTCTTTCTATCTTCATTGCTATATTTTTAATAAGCTATCACGTGACACGAATTTACATAAAGATTTGTGACAAATGTCTTACTACATCAGTAGTTACACAATATTAAGTTTGATTTCTTCCAAATTTTGTATATCTTCGTATGTTATTTGAAAGAACCAATTTCGATAAAAATTTTCGTTTCAGACTGTTCTGTGTGTTTGGTTATTATTTGAAGAAATAATGAAGAATAGCCATGATATTCAATTGAATCATTTCCATGTTTTATTCTATAAATGAGAAACTGTAAATGGCTGACGTAGATTCTAATTATAATACACGGAAGAATTATAACATCAATGGAATATGAATGTGATTTTTCGTACAAAAATTAGCTGCTCAGCGCGTTTTCGACACAATTCATCCACATTGTCTGGAAGCTGCTAATCATTGAATTTCTTCGTATAAATGGTGATTTATTAAGTAAGAATTTTAGTGGTGGTTGATAACATTTTTGATAGAAACTTTGCTAATATGTAGTATAAGGAACTGAACAAAACAAAACAAAATAATTCATGTATTAACTGAATTATCCCCTCGGTAATAATGACGTTACTAATAATGAATTATCTATGTGTTTATTCGATTTATTTTATTGTTATGAAGATTCGTAAATATTAAAATAGAATTTTAGGCAAGAATTGTTAAAAATGTCTGTCAACAAAACCAAAGCACTTGGGGAATTAGCGCGAAAGGCAACTAAAAACAAGAGCGAGCGAGCATGACAATTTACATATGAATATATTTATGATAAATATTTAATAATAACGTTAAAAAAGGCAATTAAAAAATATATATAAACTGTGTTTATAAACAATATTTAAATAAAAAAATTATAAACAGAGGGTTTGTACAAAATTGTTGACGTAATTATGTATAAATTGTTATAAATATGCCAATATGTCAATATTCAAATTAATATTTTGGAGCCTCCCCTATATGTTTAGAGAGAGGTTTTCTATGGTTTTGAATAATAGATGTAAGAATATACTCAATTTATTTGATATTTTAATTGAGACTTCAACTGGGAATTTCGCAATTTTCATAGATTGTACTTTATTAAGATAAGTTTTTGACGTTTTGTAGGATAATTTCTATTAAGATACATCTTCACTTCCTAGAGTTTAAAATTTTGAATTGGTAAGTCTCCTTGATACGGAGATAAAAAATTGAAGGATTTTAAAGTTTACCTTATAAAGCGAAGCGGAAAATAAACATTTTTCATTTTAATCATTTTTTTTTATTATTTTAATTTTTAACTTATAACTCGAACATATTTTTTCTTTCATATAAATATGTCTTAAGTGTAAATTCTTTAAATTGTACTGGTGTGCAAACGAGTAAACTTACTCGAGCACAATTTGCATCGTCATTCTTAACGTGCTGTATCAGTAATCAACCACATTTAAGATTCCCTCTTGCGACTTACCATTGTGAATTGTTCGATCAATACGCCGTTATTGATTAACGAAGCGTAACAGGATTGCATCTCCGTTGATTTCAAAGTTATTCTGAATATGCCAATTACAATTTAATTTTATTTTAACGATTTTTAATTTTTGCAAATAAAATTTAAAAATGTGACTTTTAATTTAATATTTAAAAATATGTAAAATTTATTTCATAAATATTCTAGGTAAAAATGTTGTAGATTTTACCAAATTAGCTGTTTAATATGTTAAAATTGAAATAAAAATCATATTAATCGATTGTACTTAATAATAATTGGATATTTGGATTCGAAGGCAAACTTTTTAAATATGAATGTAATTAAGAAAAAAGCTAACAAGAATATAAGTTTCAAAAATTCTGACAAGACAAGAAAACAAAATATATACAAACATACATGGTGTCAAATGAATGATGAATTAATGAGTTTAAATAAAATTGGAAACAATTAAAATACAAATTTTAAGCACCCGGCTTTTATATGTCCTTCCTTTCTAAGACATCATATCTTTTAAAAGTGCAAAAAAGTCAAAACGTACCTCGGGAATTTAAACCAAGAATTGTGAAAGTGAATTCAGCTTTGAGGATGTAATAGAAGAAGAAATAATTTCCAAGGACATAAAGAACACAGCAGCAAGAAATATCGACTGAAAACGAGAAATCGTCGAGAAATAGTTTGAATGAAAGAAAATTTTTAAATTTAAAAAGTACGAAATGAAATCTCAAGGGAAAGTACAAAGACTTAGATATTAAATTATAGTTATGAATTCAGTGGATTAAGAGGTTGCTTAAAAACAGTTGGCCTTTACGAAAATATAAAAATATTATCTCATAAAATGTTTTCTAATATTTATCATGTAAACAAGTTATTATTATCATGAAAGCATGAAACAGAAAAGAACTATTATCGATAATAAACAACCTATATTTTGAGCCATTTTTTTATAAATTGCTCGACGAAAAATTAATAAAATTCGACACAACGAACAATCGATAAACCAACCGAGAAAAACAAAACGCTCTTAATCATCATCTTGTCATGTAAATTTGTAAAACGATTTTGTACGTAACAAAACGAAGATCTCTGTCCAACTTACGTTCGAAGATAAACGTGCATGCGCGACGTAAACGAAATTCATTTGGAAAAGGCAAAACTCTGTGTTTGACATCTCCATCCAGGCGCTATCTACGGATAAAAAGATGAATCTACAAGATAACGGATGCGATACGCTGATAAGAAACTGTTTGCAGGACGTGGTGGGGTTCGTGTTCCAACAGAAGCGCTCACTCCGTATACATACACGATGGCGTATTCTTTTATGTAAACTCTCCTCTTACAATGGCTTAAATTTGTCCCATACAAAGAGCCTATGTGGTCGTATTGTGTTCGCTTAAAGAGGCATGTAGCTCTCTCTATGCATTCACATCTATACATCAGCGTTTTGGATTATGCGCGTACATTAATTTATTGTTGGATTAAAGTGAACACCTTTCTTATTAATCGAGATCTTTAGATTAGATCTAATTTGTTCCTTAGATACGAAACTTAACAATGTAGTTTTCTTTTCGGTAATATTTTAATATTTCAAATGATTTTTATCACAAAGGCAATTTTTCATTGGATTTTCTATTTTTTCCTCAAACAAAAAAAAGTTGTGAGATGATAAACCGTAAACCTGTCATCCGATTAAGTTTCAATGCAGACCCATTGGTTTCGTATACTTCATATACTTTAGGACCAAAAGTAAAATAAGTTTTAGGTTTACTTCTTGAACAAAGTGTAAGGGATAAAATAACGATAGGGGCAGAAAATCGATAAGGATGGGGCTTAAAAGAGTTGTCATTACGTATAGTAAGAACACGACTGAAAGAAGGGAAGAGATATCGAAAATGGGATAAGAAATGAATGAATCCCAGAGCAGCAGTGGAAGGCACACAAAAGAGGGCGACTTAAGTGAATCAGCCTGTACAGGTGGTTTTTCTTAAGTTTAAATTTACGAAAAATGTGTTTTTTATAAGGATTCGATGCTAAGTACAGTCTTGCATATTTTGTATATTTAAGTTCGGGGTAAGGTCAGCTATTAAAATACTGTAACCTGTTTCAGAATCACCCTGTATATTTTTAACAGCATAAAATATAGAAATGATCATGATGGATTGTAAAAAATTCAAACTCAAAATTTTGTATTTATATTTCCTTACAAGGAACGAAGCATACATTCCAAATTAGAAACACGAAATTTTCCATTTTATTACTTACTTAACTCGCCTACTACCTTTTTACATATTTTTGTTTCGTTTTTGCATTGTTTACCGATCTTCAGTACTAATCGATAATAAGTCATTACATTAAGAAATTATTCAGTTCATTACTGATAGTTAATTTGAGTGTGGCGGCCGTTTAAAAAATCTCGTCGTTCGACGTAGTAGTAGTACACTCGGCACACATGAGAACACAAACGAGTGGCGGAGAACATCCCAGTTAGCCGGGCTCGCAGCTGCCGCGCCTGCAGCAAGCGCTGATAGCATCGCGGCCGCCCTTATGCATTCAGCAAGATTTGAAAGAGATCTACGATAACATTCTGGGCCCGTGTTTTGGCATGACAGTCCGTATGATAACGAACGCAGCCCCACAATGACGGTCCCGACTCCATAGGGCTCGTCTCTCGATCGAGCGGGCGTTGATGGGATGTTCGTCACGAGGGTTGGTTGTTGCTCTCCGTGCAAGAATTTCGCGTTCGAATCGTTCAAGAAACGAGGATTTCTAAAAATGGCAATAAAAGTCACGTATCTAAACTGAACGGCTAAATTAAAAGTAGTAAATACGAGTTTAAAATCTAATGTTTTAGAGAATTGTGTTCGTTCGTATCTTTGCCAACTTAATACCAACTTATTATAGTAAACTGTGAAGGATTGTTCAACTGTCTAAATTAAAGGTGACGGACGAAGGAGAACTTGCAAAACAATGCGGGTCAACAACAAAGAAATACATTTACTGATTTATTCAAATAAATAATTATCATCTGTTAAGTTTTCATCCCTTGCTTCCCTCTCACCGCTTGTTTAATTGTATGTTTTATTTATCATTCACTATCACAATACTCTCAATTTTCATCCTGATCGCCACGTGAATCATAATTTCGCTCTACTTCTTCCATTAAATTTCGATTTTTTCAAATATGGTGGAGGCGCCGGTTGATTGGATTTTCAGACGTGTCTATTTGAAATATGCGTCGTTAGTTTTTTTTGTTTATTTTTTGGGGTTAAAAGGTCGACTGTATAATACTTAGTGAAAAAATATTTATAAACAAAGGGAACGTGTAAAAAAGTTTTCTAATAGGTATATCGATTATAACCTCAAAGTTACTAAATAAATAGGTTTATTTTCATTTTTTAAATTTTCGTAAAATGCAATATATTCATTTCATATCTAAATTTTGTCTCTTCTCTTTACTCTCCCTTAAAATTATACAAAATTGGTCCTCTATCTTACCCATCATTAAGGACTCGCTCATTAATGGCGAAAGCCACAATATAAGAAATCGATTTTTTCAAATATGGTGGAGGCGCCGGTTGATTGCATTTTTAGACTTGTCTATTTGAAATATGTGTCGTTACTCTTTTGTTTATTTTTTCGATGTAAAAGGTCTACTATATACTCAGTGAAAAAATATTTATAAAAAAGGGGACGTGAAAAAAGTTTTCTATATCGATTATAACCTCAAAGTTACTAAATAAATATGTTTATTTTCATTTTTTAAATTTTCATAAAATACAATTCATATCTAAATTTTGTCTCTTCTCTTTACTCTCCCTTGCAATTATACAAAATTGGTCTTCTATCTAACCCGTCATTATGAAATCGGTTTTTTCAAATATGGTGGAGGCGCCGGTTGATTGCATTTTTAGACTTGTCTATTTGAAATATGTGTCGTTAGTCTTTTGTTTATTTTTTGGATTTAAAAGGTCGACTCTATACTCAGTGAAAAAATATTTATAAACAAAGGGAACGTGTAAAAAAGTTTTCTAATAGATATATCGATTATAACCTCAAAGTTATTAAATAAATAGGTTCATTTTCGTTTTTTTAAATTTTCGTAAATTACAATATATTCAATTCATACCTGAATTTTGATTCTTCTCTTTACTCTCCCTTGCAATTATACAAAATTGGCCCTCTATCTTACCGACCATTATGGACGCGCTCATTAATGGCGAAAGCCACAATATAAGAAACAAAATGTTAGACAGAATTGACTATAAACTATGAACTAAAAAACATAGAAGAATCATCGCACAAGAATGTATATTTTTTGTGCCACTTTGAAATGATATGAAAATTTTGTATCGTCCTTCACATTTTATTTAAACGGTGTGTAAATAATTGTAAAAAACAATTGCTATAGAAATTTAAATTCCCCAATAAACAATTACAAAATGCAATAAATATTTTCCAAAAAAAAAATCTATACGATTAGTTACATATTACGATTTTAATAAAAAAAAAGAATCAAAACAATTTAATTTTTTTCTTTGGGTCTAATCATTTTCTTGGTAGTTCACTTGTTCGTTTTTCCAAACAATCATAAGCACACGGCGCCCACGTCAGGTAGTTCGGGCATTGTTTGGAAACATTTTTGGGCAAACACGTAATTATACATATTGTACAACTGTCAAAACTTAGGATTAGCATTGTAACATACCATTTTAGAGCTGTGATATGCAGACCTGCACAACAATGAAAATCGCAACGGTTCATTCTTTTAAGGATGAGTGGTATCTAATGCGTTACGTTATTCTCATTGTCGCACGACTTCGTGAGTTCTTGACTGTGCTTTTGTGTCATATTGGCTTATCCTTGTTATAATGTTGCGCCTTTTGTGTGATGGTTCATTTTTGTATTGGAATTATTTTCTTTTTCAGCGTTTCACAGATCAAGGAAATATAAGCATAATATAATATTTGTTTAAACTTTGCACGAATCGTTGGTTTTATTGTTAAAGGCTTGCGTGAGTTTTAATATAAATAACATTGAAACATTCGTGTAAAAAAATCATAAATTTTTACTTGTAATTATAATGAAATGCGCTTGACACACGGCTCCATTCATTTGCATGCATTTTATACATTATGTCGTTCCACAGTGTACTTTATAAAAGTCGTACGTTTTTAAAATTATAAGTCATTGGTTTTCTTGATTATAATAATGAAGACTATAAATTATTTAAATGTTTCTTTGGTAACATATTCTTATATACGATAATAAGTCTTTATAGCAAAATCAGCAAATACAAATATTAAAATGAAGTGTATTTTGAAGAAAAAAGTTATTTACAAAGAAAATTTGTTTGCTAATAGAAAAAATTATTTAACACAATAAATCAATTATTAGGTCATTTATTTATTTTTAAATTTCAGATATATTTGAGTATTTTGAATTTGTTCATTAATGACTGCAACAAGAGAACCATTATATAGCAAGAAATATTATTATAATTTATTTATATTTATATTATTATTATTTTCATTATTTCTTACATTTTCAGAAATTTATTTGTTTTAAAATTTCTTAAAGAATCTTTTTCTCAAAATCTATTAAAAGTATCATGTAAAATACAAGAAACCAAATTAATCAATATTCAAAAAACTAATCTATCAACTTTTTCTCTAAAAATGCTTAAAAATAATTCCGAAATTATTTTTCCTAAAAAAAAAAATCAAATAATAAAATCAAATACAAACCTGTTGATTATTCATCCTAAGAGAAAAATTTAAACAATTTCCCATTATTAATTACTTCGTCATATATTTTTTTAAATTATGGCTGAATACATTAGTAAATAAATAATTTTGAGAATTAAAACCTAAACCCGCAAAATCGACAATTTAAATTTTTGCATTTGCACCTTTAGTACTTTAAACACAGTTTTTTAAATAATTTACAGTATAAATTCCTACAGGTTTTTTGGATTATCTGTTAATTTTTGGCTCAACCTCGACTACCACTCATTTCACCCATCGTTTGCTCTTCTGGTTGCTTCTAACTATGATAAAATATGGACACGATGTCACGAAGTGAACTTTTTAACGACTTTTAGTTTAAATGTTGTAACGCCAAAATGTCCTCTCAAAAACGACAAATTAAAAAGTTTAATGTAAATGTACATATATCGCTCTAAAAGTTTGTTTTTTAGAGTGAAAATCACAATGATGCATAATAATAATCTAGCGACAGATGTATTTTTTTGTATTTAAAAAGTTCATAAGACGATTGTTCTATATCATTAATTGGGGTGCCCCCGAAAGGTCTGTACAAAATAATAACACATATTCCTGAGGCCAAAATAGGACGATTTAACCCAACTTACCTCTATTCAAAGTTGCTTCGTTTAGCCGCTAGAGGCATACAAATTTTATTTTATAACGCTTCTCGCGATTGGGACCAAATTTGGTATGTGGATTTGTATTGAAAGAACGCATTATTTAACACGTTATTTTCTCTTCTGATTGTTTTGTAAGTGGTCAAAAAATGGTCATCCACATCTTAAGAAGCTCATATTTTTTTTGTGATTGTGTGAATACTTTTAAAACTTTTCTTGCTGATAAGCACATATGTTACCTACAGTTCTTGTCTCTTGCTTCATTTCGTCATTTCTCATAGTTTAGCCAGAAAAAAATAATAACCCTCAACACGAACTAGAAATTTTAATATAAATCAACGGAAAAAATTCACAACAAATGATCGAATATACCGCCTTCTGCATGAATGCAAAGATTAACACGTCGTAAAAAAATTGAACTGGACTCTTCTCATCATTTCGACATCGTTTTTTTTTTTTTTATTATTGTGGCAACGCATCCAAAATGCAGTAGACACTCTAAGAAACGATGTCGAAATGATGAGAAGAGTTCAATTGTTAATCTTTGGATTCATACAGAAGGCGGTATATTCGAACATTTGTTGTGAATTTTTTCGTTGATTTAGATTAAAATTTCTAGTTCGTGTTGAGGGTTATTATTTTTTTTTCTACCTAAACTATGAGAAATGACGAAATGGAGCAAGAGACAAGAAATGTAGGTAACATATGTGTCTATCAGCAAAAAAAGTTTCAAAAGTATTCATCTAATAACAAAAATATTATGAGCTTCTTAAGATGTGGATGACCATTTTTTGACAACTTACAAAACACGCAGAAGAGAAAATAACATGTTAAATAATGATTTCTTTCAGTACATACCAAATTTGGTCCCAATCGCGAGAAGCATTATAAAGTTCTCTCCCTCTAGCGGCTAAACGAAGGAACTTTGAATAGAGGTAAGTTGGGTTAAATCGTCCTATTTTGGCTTCAGGAATATGTGTCATTATTTTGTACAGACCTTTCGGGTATATCATTTGGATATAATTTAGGACAACGAACTTGATAAATAACGAGGACTTAATTTAATTTCAAATAATATTTCACAAAAATTACGATAACAATTCAGACTGTTGTCATTATTCATCGTTTCGTAAACAATTTTTAATTGGTTTAAATAAAAATTTCCGTGAATCGAATTAAATTCTTCGTTTTGTTAATTCATCCTTCCAAATAATACGACATGATTTTATATTGAATGCTCCATCCGACGAGGTAATTACATCAACAACTTGACAATAATGGCTAATAAGCTATCAAATTAAAGAGCAATTAGGATGTATTTTTGAGTGACATGTAACAGGGAATTCGACTGTGATGAGTTGTGCGGCGCCTCTAATGGCGCCCAGCCAAAGGTAATGCAAACTTTCAATAGCATGAGATCAACTCGTCTGGCCCCGGATCAAGAGCTTATTCTTTACTTATAATCCCGTAGCTTTTAGTATACTTTCACAGTTTAAATGTATTGACACAAAAAATTTTAGTGTAAATGAAAAATTCCTGTTATTAATGGTGTAATAAATTACAATTAGTACAATTTTGCCGGAAAATGCATAATTTTTAAATTTTGAAAACTTGCATTAATTCTAAAGCAGTCAATGAAAGCAACGTATTCAGAGCCGTTGCTTTCATTTCAATGCTTATTGCTATCATTGCAATGACGGATTCAGAATTAAAGCAAGTTTTCAAAACAACAAATTTTAAAAAATATGCATGATTTTTTCGGCAAAATTGTAATAATTGTAATTTATTACATCCTTAATTAACAAGAATTTTTCATTTAAGTACTTTTAAAAAAATTTTGTGTGAAGTCATTTCAACTGTGAAAGTATACTAAAAGCTACAAACTTATAAAAATGATAAAATAAATTTTTTTGTTTGTATTATGTTGGTTGAAAAGTGAAATGAAAAGGTAACATGAATCCTTTTAAAGACGGCTATAGAAACATTTTAAATAGACATTGTAACAACACCTATTGATGTTGTTAAAAACAAAATTGTTTCTTTGATAAACTAGGACCAGACTTAGGGTGTAAATTTACATTTAAATCAGTAGTTCCTTATTTTAAGTGGAATATATTTTTAAATTATTCATTGTTTAATATCTTTTACGTAGCGATGTGAGAATTTAAACAGTAACGACAGTCTGGGAAACGTGTCCTAGGACAAATTCAAATTCCTTGAAGTCATAATCCGAATGTGTGGTCTAGGACGTGCCCGCTGTGCAGGTCAGTGTTTTGACAATAAGGCAATTATGGACGGGAGTCCATCCCACAGCGCCACCACTTGACAGATGATTAATACGTTTGCATTATTAAATTATCATCTCCGGGGATTTCGACTTATTCCGAAACCCACACAAAACATCTGGCCGACGTTCAATTGTTATTTTTATGTTCACGCACTAACTGACGTTTTTGTATTGCACTTGCGAATAAAATCGCCCAAACAAGGAAACATGCACCCGAGTCTTATTCCAGGTTTCATTCCTGGTTTGAATATAATACACGTTCGTGACATTTTATCTCTTAATTTATGACCGAGACCCAAACATTTTACAAAATTATGTCAACAAAGTGCAACACAATGGGCGTGCCAGCCTTCTTCATAGGAATTTTCAATATTCACAGTGGTTTTAGAATAAACGAGAAAATAAATTGTAGAGAGATTTGTAAATTTCTTAATATTTACTGTTATTATACTGCTTAATATTTCTAAACTAATTTATTTAATAATAACAATTAACTTTTAACTTTTAACCAGTAGTATCATTACTACCACCACGACACCATCATGGAGTACCACAAGGTACGGTACTTCGTCCATTACTGTTTTCTATTCATTTAAATGATTTTATCTACGACCGTAGGCTTTTTCGCACTCCAAACAGTGCGTAAAGTAATTTATTATAACACCAGTGATATAATGCATTCATTATAACACAAGTGCGATAAAGTAAATTATGTGTCCACGGCAACCACGGCAAAATGTCCGTACTTTGACACCGTTGCTATGAAACATTTAGAGATAGTATACGCAACACGTGCGTGAAGTGTCATTAAAAAATTCGTATGCTTCGCATACTCGTTTCATAATGAACCACTTCACGCACTTGTAGCGTAAACTACTATTATGATACTAAAACATTAAATTTTCGATGTTTGTCAAATAGTTGGGAGTTTGTATCGATAGTCACTTACGACGGATTCATATAGAAAATATTATTACGAAAGTCAAAATTTTATTTCAATTGACAACGGCCTCGGAAGCCTACCATTTACTTAACTAATATACAAGTTAAAAAAAAATAACCAGATTTTAGTGAAATCGATATTAAGTTATAGAGTAATTGTTAGGGAGTGGGGAGGGGGGCAGTAAATCAAATATAACGATTTTAAAAAATATTCAAAGAATAAAATTAAAAAATATCTTTAAATAAATCGCAGACATCCGAGTGAACAGCTATATTTATGAAATATTTCTCTATCCACTTCATGCAATCATTAATATTTACAACAAACAACAATGGCCCCAACACAAGCCCCTGTGGTACACCACGAATTTCCGATACTGCATCTGCGTATTTGGTAACTTGAGACTGGTTTTCTAAATAGTCACTCAACCAAGAAATCACTTCAGCAATAGCAACTGTATATTTATTATCTCAATGGCTCGGTTGAAATCTCTAAAAACAATTAATTAATTAATTAATTTTCCAAATACATGTGTACAGAATTATACATGGCTTGAAAGAGAGACTAAAGATAAAAAAAAATAATCATATTATAATAAGTAATCAATAATGACGTAAAAACATAAAAAAGGCGGAGTTCAGATTACACATGCTGTAAGTTAGGTATCTGTTCCTACACTCAACCAACTTATGCTAACTTAAAAATAACAAATTATACTACAACTAAACTTTACACACACGGTATTTGACTAGCTCGACTTGCATTAGTCGCTCATATCCGCAGACCAACGTTGCGTTGGTTTCTGGGTTATTTATTACCAATCGTCAGTGCGGCTATTGCGAACGACTAAATCTTGCCGAAGTTGCGACTTATGCCTTATAGTCGATAAGCAAACCCCGACTGACGCATTACGCCACTCACCGACAGATGGCGTCGTACACCAATTGTAAATTTACACACACCATCAACACTACCTTTTTTAAGGACGCACCACCCCGCCCTCTTCAACTAATTCTACTGATTTAAAAGTACTATTCCTTCATACGCAGAAATTCTATCAATTATGTAACTCTATTTACTATCACTGGCTTACATGGGCGTACCCGGATCAAAACTAGGGGGAGGGGGGCAGTAGTCGTTCAGGTTGTAATTATTTTAGAACGGAAATGATACCAAAATTTTAAGAAAATTATATATAATTATAGCAGTGCTTTATTAGTTATTACAATTATTTGCTTGAAAAGAAATATAGATTTTTATTCTACGAGTAATTACATGAGTTATACTAATACCATTTTTCTTGGGTTTGAAGAAAACTTGTTCAAAACGCCGTCTTCCTACCTAATTTTGCTTCCTTTCATCACTTTATAACCATTTAATTATTTTTTATTTTTGCTTCTAGGGGACAGTTGCCACCCTGTCCTTTGCTGGGTACGCCCATGCTGACTTACCCAATATGTTTTCAGTACCATCTATGAAATAGCTATTAAATCTATTTACAATTTGATGGGAGTCAGTCATAACAATTCTATCAAGAGAAACTCCCTTTTGCAAATTAAAACTATTAGATTTCCTAAAAATTTTTAATGTTTATCACATCATCTGCTTCTGCATCTGCATCGCTTTTATTTTTAGTCAGTCATTAGCTAATAGTTATTGTTAGCCAATTTTGTCATCAATTTTATCTTGACGATTTCTTTGTATTTTATACAGTGGTGATAAAGTTTGGAACAAAATTCATAAAAGCGTTTTATAATGTTTTTAAGAAAATCGCTCGGACAGGTCAATTTTTGTTTTTAAAATGCCGTCTTCTGACGTTAATTTTTTTGGAATGACGTCATTTGTTTTTGCACAATGACGTCATCATAATTTTTTTTAAATGACAACCCCCACT